>BQNB010000145.1:39293-87284 GCA_026074375.1 Tanacetum coccineum | reverse complement strand
TTTGTAAAATTCATTATCAACCCAGAAGAAGATGATATTAAACCTGGGGTGATTTTTGGTAGATCATTCTTACGCTTGACCAAGGCAATTACTGATTTCGGGGCTAAAACCGTTATTATTTACCCTGATATTGATCCATTCTTGGAAAAAACCAAAGAAGAAGGAAAGAGCAATGATGTACCACTGCTGGATGAAGAAGGACTTCCGCTATTCGTATGCAAGATGGGGAAGAATAGCTGTAATAAGAAGCGGGCAACAAAAAACCTTAACTTTTTCTATCAAGATATAGGAACATCTTCATCAGCTGGAGGTCATTTAACCTAAGAAGAAGCAGCTAAAGAAGCAGTAGCAATTAGAATGAGTCGAAAGTTTGCTTTATTAGAGGAGGAAAAGCCAATAATCGAGACCATGGCCTATAATGACAAATATAAGAAAATTCTCGATGAAGTTTGGAAAGACAAGGTGGAGTTAGATGGAAAGATTGTAAAAGAAAAAGAGGAAGCAGTAAAGAGGATTAAGGGGGAGGCATTAAAAGAGAAAAAAGATCCTAGAGCTTTCATATTTCCCATAAGAGTGGAGGGACAGGTTAATGAAAATACGTTAGTAGATACTGGGTCAGATATAAATACTATGGCTTTCTGTATCTATGTGCAATTAAGGAGAGACGATATGAAGAAGGTAGATAGAGGAATCACGATGATAAATCACACTCAGGCAGAAGCTATAGGGATACTCACAAACGTTCTATGTCAGGTACGAGTGACTACCTTGATTGCCAAGTTTCTGATCTTAGATATTCTGATCGACCGTGATTCACCAATAGTTGTTGGTCGTGGATTCCTATGTACGATTGGTGCTATAGTCAATACTCCTGAGAGACTTTTCTCAACTTTTGATGGGTTTTGTCACCAAACCTTTCGTGCTGCAAGATCATATTTTATGAGAAATGTAAAAAGTGATAGTGATGACGAGGAAGAATACCAGATAAAGAGGAACAAGTTTAGAGCACCGATATATAGACCAAATCCTGCACCATACTTGAACTGTAATGATCCAGATGTGCGATCGTTAGCTATACAAACCGTAACTAACCCATTCCAGAAAATTAGTGTATGGAAGAAGGCGGTTAGTTTCCTTGGCTCGTTACCAGTGCCATTAAAGCAAGTCAATTGGAAGCCTGATTATAAAGGATCGTATACTAAACAAGAAGAAGCAACAGGGAAATGGCAAACCGAAATAAGATTAACTTATCCATATGGGAACATTTATTTGCAAGGATTTACAACAAAGAAAACGGACAGAAAATTATCGAAGTACCACAAGTTGAGTGATATCATGTCACCAAACTGGTTTATGGAATGAAGAAGTGAAACAAGTTAGAATAAAGGAGTAACTATATACTCCTGTTTTTTATATTATGTTTTAAGAATAAAATCATTTATATAAGTCCATAATGGATTACATTTGATGTATGGAATTTAATTCGATATATGATAATTATTAATATCAAGTTAAAATTATGTTTAGATTATGAAAATTGCAAAACAAGTTTTGTGTGGTTTAATATATAGAAAATATATATATAAATATATAGGAAAAAGGGAAAGTACGCCGCACTTCTGGGAAGTGCGTCGCACTTTTGAGCGGGGTTCTTAGATAAAACTTGCCAAACACGATTTTAACCCATTATAAAAAAAACTCACACAAACTCACCAAAACCGCCGAGGTTCTAACAAAAACAGAGAAAAAGTTTTCAAAGATCAATCTACAAAGTCTGTAATCATGCCTATGGTATGTTTATATCATTCCTTAACTTGTTTATTATCAATATGTTTAAAATTCGTGTCCATTAGGGTTTATAATAATTAGATTAGGGAAAATTTAAATCCATGTTTTATATGAACAATTGACCCTTTGAATTAGGATATTTAGAAGTTATTTGATGCATACATGCTTGATATGGATTAATCTTAAAAAACACTGTTCATATTATTCATTTACATTTAAAATAAATTGTTTAAACATCAAAAAAATTTCATCAGCCCAGAAAGTACGCCGGTTTTGTCCCAAAACCGCCGCACTTTGCCCATATTTTCCAGAAAGTACGCCTCACTTCAGGGAAGTGCGCCTCATATTTTGCCACAGAATGTTTCAAAAAACCATCAAAACTATGACCATTGGTGCCAAATCATTTCTAACATAACTATAACTTTATTGTTGATTGTTTTTTATGTGTAGACTATGGGAACAAATGATGACGAGGCTGGATCATCACGATCCAAACTCTCAAGACATGAAACCGTGGAAGAGGTATTGCTTCCACAAGTTCACCATGAGTTCTTGCTATGGGAAGGATGTAGCAGAGATGCAAAGTCTAGGTACAACACTAGATTGGCTCAATTACTTCCTAGACACATTTACTCGCCTTGTATCGTAAACTGGGATGTGTTGAACAGAATGGGTTATGATGGAGAGATTAATGACATTTTAAGAATTAGGTTGCGTAAAGCTGGATCAAATGAAGAGATATTTATTTTTGTGGCTTGGATTAGGGCTTTTAATATCAATGAGCCAATTTATGCTGAGCTTTGTCATGAATTTTATTCTACTTATGAGTTTGATGAGGTGTGTGCTGATGATGAGTTGCAAACCAAGAATATCATCAAGTTTAGACTTGGTGGACGTGCTCATAATTTAACGTTGTTGGAGTTTGCTCAAAGGTTGGGACTGTATCAAGTGGTTAAGCTAGAGGAAGAAGGTTTTAATGTTTACTTTGAAGGAGGTTTGCGTAATGATGATAATTTTAATGCTCAGGATTATTGGCTAAGCATTAGTCGAGATGATAACCTTGGTTTATCTAGGAGTCATACTTCTACTATTAGGAACCCAATTTTGAGGGTGATCCACAAAATGATCACTTATGGTTTGTGTTAAAGGACGACTGGGTATGACAAGATTCAGAAGAATGATTTGTGGCTTCTAAGTATGTTTGATGCTAGACACCAAAATGGGTATGCAAATGTAGCTTGGGTGATTGTGAGATGGATGAAGAGGAAAGGAGCTGGGACTCAGAAAGAGAGTCAAATTTGTTGTGGTCAATTTATCTCAAAGCTTTCTAGGAAATGCAGGGTGTTGACAGATGATGTGGTAAGGAGCTAAAGTGCTCTGATTTATTGTAGGAAGTTGGATACAACTATACTTAGAGATTTGATCGATTTTGATGGTAAACTTATTCCTGAAGATCCACAGTCGGGTGTGCCTAGAGCTGGTATTCTTAGACCTCTAAGGGCATCTATGCAGGATTTGTATGATAGGATGGGTAAGATGGAGATACGCCAAGAGGCGATAGAGCGGATGGAGTATAGGCAGTCATATCACTAGGACAGGTACCAGGGAGTGTTCGAGCACATGGCTGGGGTTTACAGTGTTCCAATGCATGAAGCCTACAACCCACATGGGTATGCCCAGCCGTAGTATGACCAATACTATCAGCAGTACCCTCCTTCGCCACCATAGTATCAGCAGCAGCAAGATGATGATGAGTAGTGTCGAGATGACACGAGTCGGTTGTGTGACCGCATGTTTTGGGTCACTTACGTTTTAAAAACAATTTCTCTAAAAACAATTATTATTATTATTATTATTATTATTATGGTGTGTAAAATGCCTATGTTAGCATTAAAACAATATTATCGTACTTTCTATTAATAATTAATTAGGATTATTATTATTATTTGTTTGCGCAAATGTTTTTATTTGTAACAGGAAAAAGAAAAAGAAAGACGCGAAGCAGAAATGACGTGAACCAAAGATTCAGAATATCAAACACAATTGAAAAGTATTATTTCACTTTCCCATTTTATCTTTCTCTATAATATTTTCACATTGAGAACAATGCTCATATTAAGTATGGGGGAGATAAACTGGAAAAGTTAGAATTTTTAAGAGAAGTTAAAAGAAATTTTTGAAAATAACATTTTATTTATCACATTTAAGCAATCTGACTCTGGATTGATAACATTACTATCATATTTATACCACCCAGAAAAAATTATGAGGATTAGATCTTAAGAACTCGGTTATCTCTCTTTGATACCTAAGATGAATTTTATCTTTAGCTTTCTCGAGTTAAGGAGTGAGCAATTACAGATATCTCATCCGTCGTTACGGCTGTGTATATATAGTTTTGTCGCCTTTTCTGGAGTATTGATATCGATTTAAAATTGTATGAGTGTGCTGGTGATTTGTTAATTCTAGAACTTGTGCTTGAAATTTTTATAAGACCGCAGTAGGAGCACGTTCGCGTGTTATAAACATTTTACTGATTAAGAGGTGATAAAAATATAAATATAAGTATACAATAAGTTTGTTCCAAAAGATTTCTAATAAATTATCTGAAATTTTATCCGTACAAATTGAAGAATGTGAATGTTGGTATTGCTGTTCAAATGAAGTGCGAATGTTGAAAACTTCTAAGTTCGTTTGAAGTAGTGTGCTTATCCTAAGTATGGGGGAAAGCAAGTTTCCCCCAAGATTAAAGTGAGTTGGTAAAAAAAAGAATGATGTGAAGGAATAAGTTAGATACATTACGGATAAGGTGAATTATGATTTTATTACAAACCTTTTTCAACAAATAATAAATAATATCACTAAATAAATTAGTTTTTTGATGTTTATGTTTGGTGCTTATGCCATGTCGGTGAAGTTTAGTTTTTTGTACAAGCCTATGGTAATTTGAACATTTCATGACTGCGCGTATGAGTGATTTCCGTTTACTATTTATTTTACCAAATTGAGCGAGTGTGAAATAGAAACTTATCTATAAATATTCGTGAGTTGCTTTGTTGTGTTATCTATGCTTGTGATCATTAATTTATTTTGTTAAAATGAAATACTTTCGCTTTGATTGCTTGATGGCAAGCAATAAGCTAAGTATGAGAGGATTAGATAACACTCTAAATATACATAAAATATCCCTCAAAAATACATTAAATATATATGTTAACGCATAAAATATTGCAAAGTTTGCTTGTTTGTTGTGTAATATTCATATCAGGACCAAAAATGAAGAAAAGGACCATACGTGCAAAAGAATCCTGTTAAATACACTAACGATCGTTATATGAAGAATCTAGAAGAGAATTTAAAAAGGAGTTAATGATTGAAGCCAAAGTGTGGCGCACAATTATCTTTGTGCGACGTACTTCAAGACGAAGTAAATGCTATTTAATAACACACCAAGTGCGGCGCACAATTTTCCAAGTGCGGCGCACTTCTCCTACAGTTACTCCCAAATCATAAATGATTGCAATGATTGTGCAACCTTTCACTCTCCAAATTCTAGCAACTGATGCACCATCTTCAAGTATAAATAGAGCATGAAATTCAGGGTTAGAGGCATCCCATTCTTCACTCTAATCATCTATAATCATTTCTCATTAGTTAGTAAGTTGTTCTAGGGTATTGTTGAAGAATAAACCTTATTCTTCATCATATTCCAGGTTTTAGTAGAGGAAAGTACTATTTGATCTTAGAAGGTTGTGTTGAGAAGAAGTTATAGTGTTTGTAGTTGAATTTTTGGGTTGTTAGAATTATTGTTCGAAGGAAACTCTTGAAAATCAATATATTTTGCTATTGAGTTTGGTATAAACACGTTTCCCTACTTTATTTTTATGAATTCTGAATTGTTCATGCTTGTTATGTGTTTTGAATTTATGAATATGGAGTAGTTTAACATGTTTGTTTGGGAATCATGAGGGAATTATGGATTAAACTTAGATGAACTAATGAATTTTGGAAATTGTTAATATGAACTTAATGTTTTTATACCCGGATTCTTCAATAGTCATTTGATCATCATTCTAGCCCGGATATAGGTCGAAAGACTCCGGCTAAATGTCTGATTTCCAAGTTGTTTGTCTATGAGAACTAGATCTTAGCATTGTGAGGATTGGCTAATAAAATGATTATTAACCTGAGTATAAGAAGGTTTAAGGCTTAACCATATGTCTAACGAACTTGGTTAAGAAAGATTATATTTATTATTTCCAAGCTTGAATTGAACTTAAAGCATTTTTGTAATCAAAAGTAAAGGCCAAAAGGATTTTTGATTATAATAAATAGACAATCGTTTTAGAAAACTACCCGTTTCTTTAATCGATTATACCTTCATTCTTGAACCCGTTATCTATCCAAGTTTATTTATTTTTATTCTCGTTCTCTGATGTCGTATAAATACGTACTAGCCGTATGTATATAACATTAAGTAATCATGTCGGATAAAAATTACTTTAGGAAAAGTAATGGTTGATCCTCCGGATGTCGTATCCCAACAAGAATTGAATTTGAAATTCACAAAAATGTTTCCAATTTAATGCTTGAATATCTTTTTGTTTTGGTTTTGAATTATACTAATGATATAATAATAAACTAAATTATAACTAAATAATAATAATCAAGACAAATAAATCTAAGATATGAATAAAAAGAATATGCTTGTCAAGTGAGGCGAAAAGATCATTAAATGTGAAAGAAAGAGTTATTGAAAACAATCCCTTATTTTGATACAAATTACTCGATTTAATGATGACAAATTAATACCCTTAAAAACAATATTTTCTCACAACATTGGGTTATTTTGAAAGCAATATCTTATATAAGCATTAATTACTAGATTTGATGTTTGATTATTTCTCCGGCTTTTGCCCTTTGAAATATTCAAATAAGAAATCTAAATAACCCGAAGATTATTAATCAACAAATCCCTTTTTAATCCACACTTAAGTCACTAATCACAAACACTTGGCAAGCATATATGAATCTACTCGCTAAACATGACAACTAAACTAAAAATAATAAGCATAACAATAATAATGCACATATTAAGCTAAATAAGCTAAAACTACCAATTATAGAAAAAGGGAAAGAGAGAAGAACCCGATTGAAGAAAATGGAGACGAATTAAAACCACCCGATCTAGTAAACTTAATTAAACACTAAAGTTTATAACTTTATTAGATTCCAAATAAATAATTAGCTAATAAAGTTTTGAGCTTTATTCACTAATTAGCTAAGTAAGATCTTAAAAAGCTTGAAACTTTAGTAGTAAAATAAGCTTAAAAGACCCATAAGCTCCTCGCCAAGTTCGGATTAATAGTGAGACGAAAAGATAACTTCCAATAATACCAAAAGTACCTATGTCCCAAGCTCACACTCCGAATCTAAAAGCTTGAATACTCCTTAATCACAACTTTAATCACCTTACTAATTACCCATCAATAACAAGAGATATATATGATCTAACAGGAAACAAAAGTAATTGACTAAAATGTGAGGAAATAATGACGAGACTAAACTGACGTTTGAAACTAAATAAAATTGATAAACCTATTAACTAGATTTGATTTTAAAATGCATTTTTATAAAGGAAAGTTTTAAACTTGTTAAATAAAAAAGACACAAATTAATTCTTGCAAATTTAATGAGAACTACAACCAGACTTTTGATTAAAAACAATAATAAAAAAAGAATACAAACGGTAAGATAATAATGACTACATTATAACAGTTGGAAGAAAAATGTTATCGTGACAAATAGTAATATTCAAAAGAAAAAAAATAAACGGCGGCGCTTCAAAGAAAAATATTTACATATCTGCTTTCGTGGCCTAGCTATTAATTTATAGAGTGAAAGGAAGGTTCTAGTTTGCCAACGTCAGCCCTCAATATCATTGGTTCTTCCGTTCTTCGCCATATCTGATTTGTGTTGATGGGCTGAAATATGTCATTAGCTGGATAGGGCCGAAAATGTTACTAGTTGGGCTTGCTTTTACATAGGCTCAACAGAGTCTGGTCTTGTGGACGTATTTTCTTTCGGGCTTTAATAATCTTCAATAAAATGCTCGGGTTTCTGCGTTTTTGCTTCAATACTCTCGTTTCGTGCCGGTGGACTCGTAATTTCGTGCTCTTTATAATGGAGTGTTCAAGGAATTTTTACGACTTCGTTTGATAAACATGAAAATGTCGTCGAAACTCACCCGGAAATTACCGTTTTTGCTTTGTTTTCAATCCTTTGTACCTGCAAGACAGAATAACACAAACCAAACATATTTTCAACATAATTACTCATATTTATTGGTTATTAGTCCTTTTTAGAGTGTTTTCCGGGGCTAAAATGATGTGTGTTTAAGCACACATCATTCTCCCAAACAACATCATTCTATATCTTGAAGTACCTTGAAATCTTTAGATAGTGACAGTCTATAAGATTTACCCCTTTCGTAATATAATTGACCCTTTCTAAGAATTACCAATCCCGTGGAACGACCTGGTCTTACCCTAAACCTATACTATAAATGGGGGTTTATACTTTACCCGTGTGTTAGTTGGCAATCGGATAAAACTAGTATTATAAATTTAAAGCTTTAATAACACATCAATGACTCAGCTTCCTTGCTTGACTTCCTTCTTTTCGTCCCTCGGTCTGATCTAGCAGAGGGGTCTTGATCTTTGTCTCTGTCGTCTCGACTCCTCTTCAACATAAAGACTTCACCATATGTATCAAATAGATCTTTGTCAGTTTGATAAGATTTGACTAGTGCATCATAAAGCTCCCTTTTATAGTCAGTTTTATTATATGATTTGTTCTTCTCCATCATGTCTATAAGTATCTTTGTAAGCTCAAACTCGGTGAGTGATGCTCATAAGTAGACTTTGGTTGAGAGGAAGACCTTGCCAAGACTACAGCTTCTAATGATTCTGTGACATTTTTCTCTATCACATGAGTTGCAAAGTCTCAGACTGCTTGAGGGAGAATCTGAGGAAGTTGAGTGTTGACTTCTTCATTAAGAATAGCTCTCATTGATATGTCAACGAGTTCTATGTAATCCCTCTTCTCGGCTTGAGCTTCTTCTCTAGAGTCCAAATTATGTGCCAGAATGGCCTTTTGGATAGCTTTTCCAAGTTTGTTGTCAATGTAACGATCTACTATAGCAAGAATGAAGGAGAGAGCTTGAGCATACTTGTCAAATTGCTTTATCTCTGACATATCTTTTTCTAAGTTGGTGACTTTGTCGTTGAACTTGAATACATATGAGAAATCTCGATGTGAAGGAAATAAGGTTGTAGCTTCAGAAGTTGTTGGTGTTGGAGTTTGTGTTGCTTGTTGTGGAAGAGGATTGAAGAAAGGAGGTGGTGGAGGAATAGTTGTAGCAGAAATGGATGTGATTTTAAGAACTGGAATTTTTGGAATGGTGTAAAGAGATGATGTCTGACTCCTTGGTTCTTCATGACGGACTGTGGTGTCCATCAAAGAAGCAATCTCATTGTCAGCTAGAGAAGGATTCTAAAGATTTAGGAGCTTGCTTGTAAAGTTAGAGGAGACAAAAGAACTTTGTACTGGTTCATCAGTCTTCCGTGTGTCAAGGACTGCGTAAGTGTCACATGAGCGTCTTCCTCTACTTGCTCAAACCCTGACTCTTGAGAAATATTTTGTTGGTCTGCGCCACCTTGATCAGCATCGGTCATGTCATCATCTCTATTTCCCAGATTCACATTTACATCATTATACAGCTCCTTAGTGACCTCATCATCTTCTTCTTCATCCATCTTTTCTTCATCGTCAATCTTTTCTTCTTCTTCTTCATAGTATTCAGTGCTAGACTGATTGAGAACAAGAATCTTAATTCTGTCTGACTCAGTCATATCATTGTCAGTCTCTTTGTCATCGTCATTTGTGTCGTCATCTTCTTGGTTATCATCATCATTAGCATCATCATCATTATTATTATCATTACCATCAGTAGCATCATTACCCTTGTCATCTTCAGTGGCATCTTCATCATCATCATCTTCTTCTCCACTATCACCCCAAGACTCTTTCTCACTTTTAAAATCATATTTGGGTACATCAGAAACCCATGGTTTAGTACCAGTTCCTTCATCTGTACCTATAAGTCTTGCGATGTTGCTCATCAGGAACCCCTGATTCAAAATCAGTTCCATCACCTGAGCCACTTGCATGAGAAATATGGAAATCTTTCTTGCTTCATTTAGCAACCTCCTTGAGTTGAGCAACTTCAGAAAGAGCTACTTCCGAGAGAACATTCAAAATCTTGCCTCTGTTAGCCTTAATCGGTTCCTTCTTCTTAGTCAGTTTAGGTTTGGTAGCAGCAACTTCCTTAGCTTTAGCAGACTTCTTCTTGGAAGGAGATTCCTTAGATGAGATGGCTGAATCCGATTTCTTTTGACTTTTCCTTAACTTTGGAGGTTCAACTCCTGAAGTAATTGCATAATAAGTCTTGTAAGCAACATAGTCCAGCAGGGCTTGATTAATCATTGCTTCAGGAAGGATTGCACCATATACTTGAGTGTCTGCATGTCTAGAGACGAATCTCATGGTACCCAGTAAGCTATCATCACGAGCAGTGTGCATGAACGTTCTGTTTCTCATTGAGATGGACTTATCTTTTTCGAGGAAGTGATGAATGATGATCTTCATGAATCTAGGATAGAACATCTTATCTTGTTTCTTAGAATCTATGTTATCAATCTGGTAAGCCAAGTCCTCCCAGATTAAAGCAACAAAGTCCAGATTCTTCTTGTAGTACATTCCCCATAGAATTTGAACTCTTGAAAGTCGAATCTTATTAAGACCAGATACCTTTCCATAGAGACATTTGTTGATGATTGATGCAAAGGTTCTCCATGGTTGATGCAGATTATCAATTATTACATCAGTGATGTATTTGATTTCTCCATAATGACCAAGTTCACGGATAAAAGATAGAGCTTCCTCTTTAGTTAGGGGTTCCTCAAATTCTTGACCCGGAATCCTTGGACATATGTTGAGAATATCTCTGAACACTTCACCATTCACAAAAAACTTCTTGTTGTCGATCTTGAATCGATATGATGCTTTGTGTTTGGTGAAGGTAGCCTAGAATTGATGCTTATAGATGATTGGAACTTTAGCAGTGATAAGGAATGTGGGATAGCATGTAGTAAGAGCAAGTGCATCCAATGCTACTTGATAAGTAGGTTCCTTTGGCTTCATTCCTGGATTGATCCTCATGTTACATTTGCCGATGACACGACGGTTCTCTGGAGCAACTAGAGCATTGTCTAGTTCAATTTGTTGAGCTTTGGAAGTCATGATTCTGCTAAGAGTTCGCCAATACAATTTATATATAACCAAGTTTATATATGACACTATATGGCATTCTATTTAATGACAGGCAGACATTTAGATTCAAAATTAACCAATTTTAATTTGCCTCCGAAATTATATTTTAATTCGCCTCCTTTAGGGAAATGACTAATTCGCCTCCTAAAGGAATATGACTAATTTGACTCCTTAAGGGAACTGACCAATTCGCCTCCTTAAGGGATATGACTAATTCGCCTCCTTAAGGGAAATGACTAATTCGCCTCCTTAAGGGATAAGACTAATTCGCCTCCTTAAGGGAAATGACTAATTCGCCTCCTAAAGGAATATGACTAATTCGCCTCCTTAAGGGAAATGACTAATTCGCCTCCTAAAGAAGTATGACTAATTCGCCTGCTAAAGGGGTGAACTAATTTGCCTCCTAAAGGGGTGAACTAATTTGCCTCCTTCATACTTTGTTAATTCGCCTCTAGTTTTTCAATTTTTATAACTTAGTGTTTTTAAGCATCATAAGTCATTTATACAAGTATCTTAGCATCACACAACAGCAAATAAATCATTTTCAACAAGATTTAACCACTAAAATTACCACAAAGCTCAAAAAGAACACAAAATCACATAAAGCTCATACATAAGTTTTATTTATGTTCAAACATGGGATTTTAAGGATCAAATGCATACAAGGATATGACCTAACACTTTCTAACAACAAACCCAACAACATTTCCTATTTCTACCCATTTTCCCACATTTTTGTAAACAAGAATTAAACCAAAACACAATCATATGTTAACCAAATTCAAAGTTGTTCTAAGCGAGTCTTTAGCATCCCTAGATGAACAAAACCCCTCAAACAATTTAAGGTTTCACCCACTTTTGATTTCAAGGAACCCTGGATCAAGTTCTAGGGTTTTCAAGACCAAAAACGTGATTCACACTAAATTCTTTGGAGAAGATGATGTTTAGGGAGTAAGGAACATATTTGTAGTTATACCTTAGGATTAAAAACGGCTTGATGATGGTCTTTGAAGAGATTCGAGCTAGCAACAATGGAGGGAGAGAAATTTTAAAGAGGGTGTGTGTGTTGACTGAAAAGAATGGGGCAAGAGGGTGTATGTGGTTGAACTTTGAGAGTTTAACACAAATGCCCCCTGAACTACTAGATCTTATGCATTTTTATAGCTAAGTTTTCCTAGGCATAATATAGTTTAACAATTGGCACATTTAGTCCCTAATGTTTTAACTACCACACTTAGCAAATTATATTTGCACGCAAATCCCTTAAAGGCATAATCACATAATAGTTAAGGCTCACATAAGCTAAATTTAATTAACTCCCCTTTAATTGTTAACCTGTTATTGCTTAAAACCTTTTTTCCTTTATCACCAACTGATTTTATGAAGAAGATATCTGACATTTTCTCCCTCTCAAATAATGACCCATTTTCTATTTAAAGAGTTGTAGTCGTTGTTTGAGTGGTCAAATGCCTTTGAAAATGATTTTTTGATGAAGTTCTGATATTAATGATTTAATTCTAAAAAGCAACACCATAGAAAATAAGATTTCTCTTATTTTGTCACATAAGCGCACTGACACGTACACCTATAGAATAACGAAAGCACGTGTTGTGCTGCAAAGTAAGCACAAGCCTTTGCATGGTCATAAAGTAGACCATGCCCAAGAATAAATTCTCGTTGTGAGGTCAAGTTTTTTTTTGAAATACTTACCTTTAAGATGATGACCGGGTTGCTATCGAAAATAATAGCAAGCCATTTTGGCATGTTTTAAAAACTTTTGAACTTCTATTCGAACTTCATTTACAGCCTTGTATCATTATTAAATGACATTTCTAAAGCCGTAATTGTTATCGATTTTCAGAAGACATGCCAGAGATACATATTTTTATATTTTTTTAATTTTTTTAATTTTTTATTTTCTTTTTGAAAAATTTATACAAAAGAAAAATATTTTTGTGTTTTTATGTTTTCTTATGTACATATGATACAGGATATACCGCGAGTAACCACCTTTACTCGTCCTCTTCCCCTGTCAGACGTTTTAGCATTTCCGGAGACATGCTTCTCATACCGAGCTTTTCGATCAAGAAATTGAATCTTTCTCATGGCAAGGGTTTGGTGGAGATGTCATCCAGTTGATATTCTGTCCGAACAAAATAAAGTTCCACAATTCCATTCTCGACCTGCTCCTTTATAAAATGGTAGCGTACATCGATGTGCTTTGCTCTTGAGTGTTGAACGTTGTTGCAGCATAGAGCAATTGCACTTTTGTTGTCGTAGTACAGAGGAATCTTATTGAATTAAAAACCATAATCTGTTAGCTGTGAATGCATCCATAGGATTTGAGCACAACACGCAGATAAGGCAATATATCCAGCCTCTATACTCGAGATCGCAGTGCTCTTTTGCTTCTTGGAAGACCAACTAACAAGTTTATCATCTAAGAATTGAGCGATTCTTGATGTACTGCGTCTAGTGTCCTGACACCCTATGTGATCTGCATCTGCTCATGCTATTAGAGACATACCGGTATCCTTCGAGTACCAAAGACCCATGTTAGTGGTTCCCTTTAGGTATCAAAAGATCCGTTTAACCACATTTAAGTGATTTTTGGTACGCTTTGCCTAATACCGGGCATATAAGCAGACTGCATAAATAAGGTCGGGTCTACTGGATGTCAGATACATGAGGGATCCAATCATCTCACGGTAAAGTGTAGCATCAACAGGTGTCCCCTATAGATCTTCATCCAGTTTATTCTTTTCCACCATAGGTGTGTCTAGAGAAATCACTAGTTAGCAAATCGTATTATTTAATAATTTCAAAAGCATATTTTAATTGGTTTAGGAAGATGCCTCTGGGACTTTGAGAGATTTGTAATCCTAAAAAGAATGACATCTGCCCCATCATCGACATCTTGAACTTTGTGGTCATCAGATTAGCAAACTTATTACACATAGCAGTATTAGTGGATGCAAATATTATATCGTCAACATAAATTTGAACCAGTAATAAGTCGTGTCCTGCTTTCTGTATGAAGAATGCCAGATCAACTGCACCTTTGGAGAAATGTTGTGAAAGGAGGAAAGTTGACAGCATGTCGTACCATGCACGTGGTGCTTGTTTGAGACCATACAAGGCCTTTTTGAGCTTATACACATGCGATGGGTTATCCTGATCCACAAATCCTTCTGGTTGAGAAACGTAGACCTCCTCTTTGAGCTCGCCATTTAAGAAATCCGTATTGACATCCATTTAGAAAATCATCATATTCTTGTTGGCTGCATTAGCTGCGATGATACGGATGGCCTCTATTCTAGCAACCGGTGTAAATGATTCCTCTAAATCAATACCCTCCTCTAGCTTAAACCCTTGAGCAACTAGTCTTGCCTTATTCTTTAGCACCTCATCAAATTCGTCTGTCTTGACCTTATAAATCCATTTTAGTTTGATCAACATGACTTTATCTGGACACGGCATCAATTCCTAAACTTGTAGCCTTTCATATTCATGAATTTCTTCTTGCATTGCATCGATCCATGACGGTTTGGTCATTCCTTGTTTGAAGTTCTTTGGTTCGGCTAACGTTAGGAAGGCATCAAAATAACACCACATGGCATCAGTCTGTAGTTACTTTCTAGTGGAGACAGGTCAAGCAGGATCTCTGATTACATTTGCTATAGGATGATCTTTAGTCCATCTACCAAGTAATTCAAATGGAGTGTGGATTGGTCTCATATTAGATGATGATCCTTGAGAAGTCGAGTCTTCATGAAGAGATTCGTGAAGTGGATCATCATGAAAATGTGGCGTTTTGGTGATTCTTCAAAACCTTGAGAAATAATTGGAGAATGTTCTTGTTCTTGTGTTGATGGGATACTTGTTGATGGAGCATCTTGGTCAATTGACGTAGACACAGGTGAATTGGCTAAATCAATAGCTCTTGGTGCATTCGCGACTGGAACTAGAGAGACAACAATAGTTGGGGGATTAAAGTATCCATCAAACATAGGTTGGAACAAACGATCCCAATCATCTCTAGGTGGTGGAATACAAGGTTGTTGAGGAATACGGTTTGTAACGAGTCCTGAACTGGATGTTGCAGGAGTCATTGATTGAAGCCCGGGTCCTGAACCGAGTTGTTTAGAAGCCATAGCCGTCAAGCTTATCAAAATTGACATAGATGGTTTCAATGATTTTTCTGGTATGTCGGTTGTAGATGTGGTAAGCTTTCTTCTTAGGCGCATATTCAATGAAAATACCTATATCAGTTTTAGCTTAAAGTTTGCCCAAATCCTCACTATCATTGTTTAGATAGCAAAGTGCACCAACGACATAAAGGTAAGATAGATCGGGTTTTCTGTCATGCAAGAGCTCATAAGGAGTTTTTCCATAGCGGTGTCGTATAATGGATCGGTTTTGGGTGTAAGATGCGGTAGCGACTGCCTTGGCCCATAGAAATAAAGGAGCTTTTGCGTAGATTAACATTGTTCGAGTGGCTTCAACAAGAGTATGATTTCGCCTTTCAACAACATCATTTTGTTGTGGAGATTGCCCAACTGATGTTTCATGAGAGATACCAACACTCTTATAATAGCTACGCAGAGTTTGATTGACAAACTCAGTTCCATTATCTGTACGAATGTTCCAGACAGGCTTATTCAATCTAACTTGTATCATTTTCAGAAACTTGATTATGAAATCAGGAGCTTCATCTTTTGATGCTATAAACTTCACCCATATGAACCGAGAGTAGTCATCCACAATTACGAGGATGTACTTTTTTCCATTTATACTTGCAACACGCATAGGCCCACAAAGATCCATGTGCAAAAGATATAGTTTTTCCTGATTGGTGCCTTCAGATTTAGGTTTATGTGATTGTTTCTTGCTTTTTCCCATAGTACATGTCAAACACAGATGATCTTTTTCAAAATTTCAATTTAGGAAGACCTCGTACAAGACCATTTTTAGCCAAATGATTAATAGCACCAAAGTTCAAATGTGACAATCGTCGGTGCCATAACCAGGATTTGGTCTTTGAGGCTTTGGACAGGAGACAAATCGGAGAAGACGCCATCATATCCCACATTGACAATGTATAAAGGTTGGTTTTTCGAGATCCTGAGTAAATCATCACCTTCCAGATTACGAACAAAGCACGTGTGTTTTCTGAAAGCTACTTCAAGATCTGAGTCGCAGAATTGACCAACAGAGAATAAATTGTGTCCTAATCCTTCCACTTAATAAACGCTTGAAATTGTGATATTTCCTTTCTGATAGTCACCATACCCCATAATCTTTGTAATCTGGTCATTACCGAACTTGACAGTACTGAGAAACTTGTTAACGAAATTAGTGAGCTGAGAGCGATCTCAAGTCATGTGCTTTGAGCATCCGAAGTCCAAATACCACAAAACAATTTGGACAACCTGAGATCGACAAGAGAAGAAGAAGATTGAGCAACTAAAGTATTGGATCCCTGAGATGTACCGGGTTCGTTTTTGTTAGAAATCATAGATTTTGCAATGTTAGTTTTGCTATTGGAACAATTAGTCTTAGGTGCCTTAGGTCTCCTTGTTTAAACCTTAGTTCCTATAGATTCTTATGCAACTACTTCTAGAGGAATGGGTTCCCTAAAAGGCACTTTATTGGTGGCGGTAATCCTGATTAAATGGCACGCATTTCCAACTAAAGTGAAAGTCCTTCTTGTGGGTCTCCAGCTATATCTAATTTTAGTAAATACTTTTCTTGTAGGATTCCATTCTTCTTTCTTTTTAGCTTTCTTAACAGACTTAGATTTGGAACTCGCATTCATATCATAAACAAATTCAAGAAAGCATAATTCATATCTAGCATCAAACATAGAACTATTACATTTAACGCACATTAGCTTAGAATTTGTATTTAATTTGGAATACTGCACATTTGCATTTCCAGATGGTTCAACAACACAATTCGGTTTATTGAAACAAGACTTAACGATCCTAGAGTGGTCTTCTACTATATTCTTCTTTTGGGTTCTACTTGAAATCTGTAGGATCCTATCATTCTTTGTATTGTCTGTAGACTTTGACCTGCTAGATTTAGTAGATTGGCTTACACATGTAGAAGTTGACACAGAATTATTAGTGGTTTGTTTGGTATTTGTTTTATAAGAGCCTAGCTGTTTTTAAGATGTGCTCGATGATATGACGGGTTCAGCAAACCTAACTGTTTTCTTCTTGTCACTACAAGAAAAAGGGGTTTTTAGGACGCCGATTAGTGTCTTGTAAAATATTTTTATGGGACCTTTAAGCTAATAGGACCAATATAAAAGTGTCCTTTAGGTAAGGGTTGTAATAGATATTTAGGACACTTATGAGCGTCCTAATAAACACCACCATTATAAAACTAACTTTTTAGTCTCATAAAATTGTTTTGTTGTTTTATAACATCAAAATAGCGTCCTAACATATCACCTAATAGGATGCTTTATGGTGTTTTATTATATGTTTAACCTTCCATTATGTTTTGAGACACATTCATGAGTTTTAAAAGATACTTTCTTATGATGGGTCCTAATATATATGTGTGATGTTATGACCAAATTTCAGGTCATAACCTTTAGACTAATAAACATGTTTCATTTACTAGTATTCAAAACAAAAAATGCAAACAATTAACCTGGCTTAATTTTTGACAAGTAAATATAAAGATATTACTAATAAGCATGAACAAATTTCATTTCCTTTATAATAGCATCCAAAATAAAAGTATTCCAAAATCCAACAACAAAAAAGTATAAGCTGATGGTTTTGAGCCATATAGCTATCTACAACAAAGTCATATACTTGCTAAAAAGTCATTACCAAGAAATGGTAATATTTGTGCTTTCTCGATAATATCAATCAATCCATCATCATAATCCTGGAGGCTACAACGAATCCATATCTGCTTTGAATTGCGTTTGATTTTAATGGCGTCTACATCACGCCCTCTACCGCCTTTAAACTCTAAGTTGCATACAATCACATGTTCACATTCTTTTAACCTAAGGCCTTGGCTTGTGAATTTAATCCTTTGTCCCTGTCCATCAATGGTTTTGTAAGATGAAACATTTAAGTATGATGCTAGTTTAATGGAACCCAAAACTTCAAAGACAATCCAGACTGGTTCTTTTTTCTCAACATGCGGCTCTAAATGATCCAGGCCCGTCATCTACAATAGGTTCAAAGCTTTTGAAATATCATACTTAACAAGCTTTCATATATTGCTTTTCGTTATGACACTACTACAAAAAAGGGCATAGAGCCCGGTTGAAAAAGGTAATAAAGCTTGGTTTTTCATACGGTGTTAAAGAGAGGGGACTCTATTGAGAAGCAAATAGAGCCCGGTTTTTAAAACGGGCTCTATTCATTGTTATAGATCCTAGTTTTATATTGAAAATATGGCCCTATGTGACTAAAGAAGCAAACGCGTTACTAAAATATTTAATACCTGATGTTCTGGTTTTGAAGGGACAAAATTGATTGTTTTTCTATGTTGTGGCTTTATGGATGAACGGCGTTTGACCCTGAATACCTCTGAGTCAGAGTGGTCACTATAACATGTACTTTTAACTTCCGCATGGATATTGGATTGAGGAGCTTCATCAATCACTAAATAAGCTTCATCCATTTTCTTATCTATGTATTTAGAACTGTTATCATCATGTAAAAGTAAAGAACAAAGTATGGTTAGGTTACATCTTAATCCAACGGTGTCGTGTCTTTACCAATTAAAGCTAGAGCAATGAGTTTGAACTTACATGGGTAACAAGGATCTCAGGAACAGAATGCTTCAAATTGCAACCCTCTTAAAATCAATGTCACACTATAGATTGTATCCATCTTTAGCTAGCAGGTACAGTGTAGACGGTAGAGATGTCACTCCCGTTTTTAATATGACGTTGAACCTTGTTGACAATATCTATATCCTCCTCAAATATCCTGGAAACTACCTCCATATCCAAGAGTTCATCCCTTAGAGAGAGTGTAAAGTTGCTTCCAAAGGGCAAGTCAAGTCCCTTTAATTCTGAAGCAATTCAGATTATACCACATTATTGCTTACTATTAGAAAGATAAAAAACTTAAAAGTTGAATAACTAAATACTAAACACCAGAAAGTAATGCTCCAATATACCATGGTGAAGGCCAACGGGATGCAAATGCTCTGATATACCATGGCGAAGGCCAACGGGATGCAAATAGCAGTTGTAGTTGATATACACTACATAACAATCATGTTTGCAAATACTGTAAGGAATAGTTCCATGGCAATGTTCAATACATAACATAAATATTTTATTTAGGACTACAGTAGCTATACCCTTATCAATAGCCCGGGACTTTATAGTTTGTGATCTAGGTAACTAACTATGTGATGAAATTCAAAAAACAAGCTAATACATGTCGTGAATATACTAGATGGAGGATAACAAGCTGGTTTGGTTTTTGCATGATCAAGCTGTTAGTTCACCTTTTAAGTGTAATTCTATTGACCTCGTAGAATATTTCATTTTATCACAAGGAGCACGTAAAAGGTGTTGTAAGTGGTTATATCACGAGAAGGATTATCAAATGCTATTTCATAAAAGAAACCAAATATGGAAATAAGTATTGAAAATACCCCTTAAAAGGATGTATGCATTAAGAACAGACATGCGAAACTTTATGCCCATTTGACTCCTTGCCCTTTTAAATCAGTAAATAAATAATACATATAAAGTCGTCACCAACACAACAACAAAATTTGAACTTCAGTGGCACAACAGAAATAGTTATATTTCACTGAAACCTGTGTACATGTGAGTCTAGTAGAGAACATGAATAACATTTATACTTTGTCGTTGTTCTTAATACCAAGTGACACAATCTAAATGTTTGGCGAGTTACTATCATTGGCAATACCTGATCTATATAAGCAACTATATCTCTTTCACATTTAATGCATTGAATCCTATCTAACGTTCTGCAATGATCTTACATTTTGTAAAACTAAATCTACCAATCTTTTGGCACAAATAAGCAAGAGCTCGCAAGCTACTATCTACATGAGAGTACGTAACCACTGATACCACTGCCATTTCTACATGTTGAAAGCCATCAAACGTATGCTCAATGTGAATGTAGATTTAATTATACTTATCCGAATCAAATGTTATTAGTTTTTTACAGGATCATCCATAAGAATACTTAACATCTTGCCATCCTGTATAATGTTGGATAATATCTTTGAGCTCCTTCGATGCAGGTTCAACCATCCATCTCTCATAGTGTTGGTGCGGGTGAAACTAACTATTTGTTGTTGTTGGTTCCAATAAGCCCGGTTGAGTACTTGTCATAAATAAGTCACCCTGCAACCACTGCATTCCTTTTTTTTGTCACCTTCCTGCACCACATACAACAATCTTACGTTAAACAACTGATATTACAAGTAGTAATGATGTAGGACTTGTATGGAAACTATAGGTTTTTTTGTCGAAAAACGCAACCATAATAAAGAGAAAAAACTAGAATAGTTTTATTTTTATAGTTATATATACATTCATTGACAAATATAATTTTAGAATTCCTCCTACAAAATTGAATAGAAAAACAGTAGGTCAACCTGACCCATTTTTAGAGAAGAATTGGTAGGTATGCTACCCCTTTTGACCTGTTGACCTAACCCAACCCGTTGGACATGTCAGACTTAATTTTTGAAACAAATTTGGTTAGCTTGTGACCCGTTTTGACCCATACTCGCTTTGACCCATTAGCAGACTAATTCACTCAACTGTACAAAGAAATGGAGAATGTCGTTACCTTCTCAGTGAGATATTTAATTTATCCTTATATATTAAGCATATGTGGTTTTTCTACTCATAATAACGTCAACCAAGAAAGAAAGAACTTTCATATCTCAATCCCTTGCAATGCGCACAGGAATATAACACAACCTGAACTATTTTTGTGGTTGAAAAAATATCGCAAACTCTTAAAAGGCAATATATGAATAGACTTAGGCAATATCACTAAACAAAGTTCAATTAGCAACACTTCATCTAAAAGATTTGACAAATCAGCAAATTAGGTTGCCTAGCAGCCTCTACAATTAACAACAACACAATTGGTTTGATGAAAGTAATCATCATTGTCAACCAGAATCAGTTTTACCAAATGACCAGTTTGTTTATAAAATAAAAACATTGAAGCGTCTTGTAAGTATTTAACCATAATTAAACACAAAGTTATAGAATTAGTACTTTGTTAACTATGTTGGTAATCAGAATCCAGCATTTGACCATATTTCAAAGCACATATTAAGAACTCAATCATCAAAAAATGGCATAGCTTACTAAGTATGTAAGATTATACTGCCAATTTAAACTCAAAACAAAAAAAATTACCTTCGATTTAAAGAGAAACCAAAACCCTAGCTTTAATAACCGACTAGTTCACCAAAATTAAATCAATAAAAACTAACGTTAAAGGTGTATGAAGAACATGGAGCTTTCATGTTTGTAGCCCCAAAATTGATATACCCTCGAATCCTAGTTCTAGTTTTGCTAAAATAAATGGCGGGTTAATTCCCCCTAATTTTGGTGAGTTACAGAAATTTATAGTTTACAAAATAAGTCCCCCGTGTTCAATCTTTTATACACTTATCACATTTTTTCTAAAACTGTGTCTAAGTTAAGCGTAAAAGGTTAATGACTCGCAACCCAAACCGGGCCACAATTGTTTCCTTTCATAATGTGAGAGGTATACATGACTCACTCAGTGGTTGTGACTATGAGATGCCAAGGATTGAACACTTGACCTTGTGCTTGTCAGGTGTAAAGATGTTTCACCTATTACCAACTAAGCTACAAGTCATTTGCATTATGTCTTACTGGCTTGAAATGTGAAATTGGTTGGCCTTGAGTTTTAAATGATGACTTGAGGTGATGCTTAGAATTTAAAGCTTTATTGAGCTCGAGTCGAGATTCAAGCCCGATTTTGGATAGTCGAGTCGAGTTCTAAGTATCAAAGAGTTTTATACGAAGAAACATTGAAACCCAAGGTGGATGTAAAGGTGTTATAGAGGATGATAATAAGATGGTTTACGAGAAATCTGAATGATGGTTTATACACAAGAACAATAGCAAAATGACTCATAAGGGGTTCAATAAAATAATTAGGATAACAAAAAAAAGGGTTTTCCTAAGTAAGAACGAGGTAATTCATGAAATGAAGAGTAACAAATTTTTTAAGATGATTGTGAAATAGTATATAAGATGTCAAGAAGGTAATTTATAAGGTATTCGTGAAATGATTGAGAACAGTTTATAAAATGTTAGTTTATTGAACGATGGTAGGGTAATTTGTCAACGATAGTAAGATGGTTTGCAAAATGAATAGTTTAACAATCGATAGTGAGGTAGTTTGTTAATGGACAACGACTTATGTTATGAGGCGATACTAAAATTGTTTTATGGTGTGGTATCATAAAAATTTTCGAAGGAATCACGTTAACATTTCATACTGTAATAGTACGAAGAGTTTATGTGGATGAAAACAAATTGCTTAAATGAATCTATAACAAAATAGTTTTAAAAATTGATCATAGAAACAGTTTATGAGGGACAACAAAATAGTTTATTGTGTGACAGTGATACGTTTCATAAAATCAAAATGTTTTAGTAAGTGGCTTACATGGATAAATAGAGAGTTGAAATAAAATTAACGAAGTTTTCATAATACCATAATTCGATAGATAATTTGGTTCATTGTTTTTCCCTCCAAAATACTACATGCTTTCTTAATACTACGAATTTCCAATACAAGCTAGTTCATACATCATGAAGCGAGATATCTATGAGTGCTATCCGAACTGACCGGTCATGAGCTCCTTGAGTTTCCTGAAGTCCTCGGTCCTGACGCTGGGACTCTTAAACTGCAGCCAACTGCTGCTCAATCTTAATACAAGCCTGTCTCTCACAGTTACAAGTAATCTTCTTGATTGCCTTTGTAGTCTTAATACTAGCATGCAATGAATCATTCTCTGCCTTTTTAATGTCCACCCTAAATCTCAGAGCCATTAGCTCCTCCTGTATGGGCACTCTTAATAAATGCTCCTGTATGCCTTGTATAGCCTCCCTGTGTTAGGCTTGTGTCCTCACAACGGCCGCTGTAGGAAAAGTAACTACATCGACATGCTCTAGGTGAATGATATCCATCCTGATATCGATCGGGTCCCCAAGATTCTCCTCAGCAAAGACAGGAATAGTGGGTGCAGCCGTAACCTACATAAGCAAAAGTTTATATAAATCGTCTTTATATGAAACCATGCAGGATGTGTGCAGTATGAAAGGTAAACATGATGCCAGATGATACATGGTGAATGAATATGCACACATGGCAGGGATGAAAATGTGACATGGCAAAATGGAATGCATCATGGTATGAATGGAAGATGGTATGAATGAGTGGTGGTATGAATGAATGATGGTATAATATCATATAAGATCGATTAATGTTTAGGACATACGAGTTTATAGTATATTTTGTCTTAAGAAATGATTTAGTATTTATATAATAACTCTTATATAAATAAGTGTAAAATGTAAGCGAGGCAAGGTAAGTAGATATATATATAAGACCAATAATAATATACTTAATATATTATAAATACGTATGTGAACCATGCAGTATCTAGTATACCCAACTAATGCAACAAGTAATGTATGAATGAATGTCCCATGAAAATCCATTTGTATGATGCAATGTTTGAAAAACGGTTATAGTCCAAGTTAAAGCATTTGACCTGGTTCTCTATGACCTTGGTTCTAGATACCAATCTGTAACAACCCCAAATAGGGTCGCAGCGAAATAATTTATCCTTGAGCGTTACTTCATAGATCAACAACACAAGATATGAGAACGACCTCAAAAAGAGTCGTTTGAAAATGATGCATTGGATTTAATAAATGTTGTTACAAAAGCTCAACGGCTTAACTTGTTCACCCTTGGAAATGTAAAGTTTTTAGATCATAATAAATATCCCCAAAATGTAATGCCTCTAAATCTTTATGCAATGACTCCAAAACGATTGACCACTAATGTATCTCTTTGCTCTTGTACCTTATAAACTTGAGAAAACATGCTTTAAAACGTCACCATAAGGTTGGTGAATTCATAGGTTTATGTAAATATAATATAGGACCGCAAGATTTCCTCGTGATTATGCAACCTGTACACACATCACAAAATGTATTTACGTTTCCCTAAGTTCATGACACTAAAGCTCGACACGTATGAATACAATATAAATATTGCCACATTGCCCGTGATGATGTTCAACCCTAAACATCCCAAATCTGATATGGTATACATCCGTTGGTTCACTCCGTGACACCAGTGAGAGCTACTCACCTGGATGGGGATGTCAATCCCAAATAGATCTATTCATAACATTCGCACTTACAATCCAGTAATTAACAGTTCATGATTTATGGGCATAGTGGGTTATAGCTACTTAGGCAAACTCGTAATTTGATTTAAAATGTACACTTGCGTCTAATCATAAAATCATTCATATGTTTCTCACCCCAAAACTTGTAAATCATTATAAATGTAAAATGTGGGGCTATGAACTCACCTTAGTGAATAAACTAGAGTATATGAATCAAGAGAATGGAAACGTCACGGATAAGACCGAATGCAACCTAATTAAAATATAGTCATAATGATACCGAGTTACTTAATATAAATACTAAATCACAAGTTATATAGTTACACCACCACCTAATAGTTTTTGTTGAGTTTAAAATGTCAAAACAATGTTTAAATCGTACTTTATAGAACAAGAGTGTTTGTATTTGCATCCGTAAAATAAAGGGTGGTTTTCGTACCACAATTGATTTTTTGTTAATAATACACGTTTTAATATTATTATTGATTATATAATGACATTATATAATTAGTTTATTTGTTTTTATAAAAGTAGTGCACAAAAATACAAATAGTGCATACGGTTTTATAAACCTTATATCTTTATCGTTTAAACTCCGTTTTTCATGTTATTTATATCCATGGCTTCGTATTAAGAAAATCTATCAAAACATCATATTTATAATATTTTTACTTCTGATGAACAGTAATTTATTGTTCTTATAAATTATATAAAACTATTTTTATATAATCAATCGTCGTAACCTTTTAAAAGTCATAACTTACTCATATTTAATCCGTTTCGCTTGTTCTTTATATGTATGGAATTGTGAGAAAATAAACTATTTAAATAAAATATCTACTGTTTTTATAAAAATGTGTGTCGAACTTAGTATTTCAAATAGTTTATAAAAATAGTTTTATAAACTTAAAACTTACAAAACTCGAATCTTATTCGTTTTAATTCCGTTTTTCGAGTTTTTTATATGCTTGGAATCCTCATGACATGTACTTTTTCATAAAAATATGTTCCCTTTTTATCAGACCTGAAAACAATGGGAGTTTTTATAAAATAACTTTTATAAAAACACTTTTATATATTTAATTACCGTAAACTTGTGAATGTCATATCTCCTTCGTTATAGCTCGGATTTTTGAGTTCTTTATATGCTTACGATCCTTGTAATATGAACTAATTTAATAAAACATAAAAGGGACGCTTTGTTTTCGAATTCTGACAGAATGTACCAAAACAGTTGGTTATGTTTATGTTTTGTATTTTAGGTTTTATAAATCCAATTCTTAAGAAATCTTGTACTAGTCTTTTACCATGTTTTCTATCATATGTTAGGTCCTCTGTATAGTCCATAGTGAATAACAAGTCCTCATGATCTTTTGTACATAAACTTGTAAATAAAACTTTCAATACAAAATAATTTACAAACTAAACTCATAATTCAATTAGTACTTATATTAAGTGTGTACTTCCATTTTAAGTATTATTTCATCAACATACATAATATATTCGAACAATACATGACCTTGTATTATTCCATAATTCAATGAAAATAACCTAGGTGGTGATTGATATATATATATATCAAGTTTGTGAACATGTAAATGAATAATGAAGATGTTAAAGCTTAAATGGACCTTAGAGATATGTAGTAGGATGATGAACACAAGCTTACACTTAAGCTTAAACCTTAGAAATCAAACCCAAGATCAAAACCCTAATGAAAACCCTAACTTCCTTCTTGCTTACAACCTTTGTTAATCCAAAACCCAAGCTTCCAATACACTTGTATCACCTTAGATATACTTAGTATCAATGCTTAATCACTTGGAATACTTGTAGAATAAATTTATATGAAAACCCTAGTGATGGAAAATGAGCCGTGGGTTATGGCTTAGAAACAAGAGAGAATGAAGATTTTTCTTGCAATGTGAGAGAGTGTGTGCTAGATATCCTATGACTTTCTATTTATAGCAACTAAGAATGATCAATACAACCTTAAACTAAACCATAGGATGTAGTAGTTTAGGGTACAAGAGAAAGAGCTCTCCTCATTCCCATGTACTATGGCTTGCTCTCATTTGAGGAAAGGTACAAAGATTAGACAATCTTTAGAAACATGTGTCATTGTAAGGTACTTTGCTAGTTAGTTTAAGAAAAGTACTAGTGAGTTTTGAATTAATCTAGTGTGTATGATTATGTATCAGGCCCTAAGTGGTTAAGAAGTGAGAAAATGAATTTATTTTGGGTATTGGGTAATATAGTGGGTATTTGTTTGAGTATAGATAGGTATAAGTATTTCCAGGTATGTCTAAATGCATTTTATTGCGAAACGTAAACGTTTTACGTAACCAATAAAAATAAAATATAAAAAGTTAATAATTATTCTCATAATAATTATATAACACTTGCTTGTCGTAAACTTTAACTTGTTTGTTGTCCGTTTACGTTGAACGTTGATTTTTAGTTTACGCGATTTAACTATAGGATAATAATTAAAAAAACGTACGCGTAAAACTCTAAAATAAATAATGGTAATAATTGAGTCAGGAAATTATCTGTAAATGAGAAATGTTACATTAGTGCTCCAGCTGGTAGGCCCTTTAGGTGCGTAAGTGACATATGGTTATTGATTAGCGGTGATGCTAAGGTTATTTGCATATATTCACTGTCATATAACACTATTATTCACTGTTGAAATATTGGCACGACTTTTGGGTTTAAGGTCAAACCTACGAGCTCACCAACATTATTGTTGACGTTTTCGAGTATCATTTTTAGGTGAAGTGAAAGAAGAGTAGTTTGGTGATTGATAGGAGATTTAGAAGTATCCCGAGTGGAATTTCGTTTGAAGTCTTGCTTGTTTGTTGTTTTGATTCTAGTTTTTGGATGTTTTGGATTAAGTTTGGTTTATGGTCCCCTGTGAAGGCATTTGAATAATTGTAAGAGATTGTGAATTTTTAGTTGCGATTTGGGACATCACTCAAGTTTGATCGAGGTTGATGATCTTCATAACACTTGGAGTTTATGTAATGTAGTTTTCTCTATTTTGTATCTTGTGTTATGATTGATCATTATGTTGCATTCCTGAGTTTCCGCCATTGTCGAGGTGTGACACATTGGCGGGTGATCTTGGCGCGAGACCCTATAATTTGGGGTGAGTATGAGGCTGATGTTATACGGTTGAGTTATAAGGCACCATCCAACCCTATAACTAACGCACCAAGAGCTCTTAAAGTGAAACATTCATGTAGATAACAGAGTAGGTTGGGCTTTTATTTATAGGTTTTGTTTGTGTATATAATGGAAAACTTTTAAACAATTTATCTCTGAAAGAAAAAATAAAAGCAGCCCTTAATTATAAGAAAAGAAAACTAAAGAAGAAGCAAAGGTTGAAACCTGGATGGGAGAAATCGTATGAATCATGATGATGACGAATGTCGAATGCGTTTGAAATCGAAAATTTAGAATACAGATTTAATGCAGCCCTCAATTGTATTTATATACAGAATGTATTTTGAGGCCCATATAATAGATAAATAAGGATAATAAATTAATAATAGATAAATAACGATAATAATTACATTAAAAGAAGTCTTTAAAATCGATAAATATAAAACTAATATAATAAAAACTCATAACCGTTGAACGTTAAACCTCTGGGTTACATTTTATTATTAATCAATACTAGCAGGGTACCCGCGCGATGCGGCGGCGGGTACCCTGAAATAAAAAGTTTTGGCAAACAATATTTTTGATTACATGTTTTTCGTGATAACAACTTTATGCATGACGAAAATTTTAGGGAATAACTTTATCGGACACCATTTCATATCAAAATTTCAAGTACATGTGCATCAAGATGTAATGACGATATAAAAACGATAGTAAGTAGTATTATGATGTTGTAATAATTAGCGGTGAAAGGTACTTGTAATGAAAACAGTAGCGAACAATAAAGTGGACCAAATTCTGAACTCATATCTTATTTATTGGTTAACAAATTCATCCTACGAATTATGCATGGCAGCTCTAATTTGTCTTCTCTTTACAAATTCATCATACGCAACTTTTTCTTTTTTTTTTCTTTTTTTCCTTATTTTACAAATTCATCTCAATCCCGATTCATATTTCAATAACGTTACACTAAACACTTGATCACAATATCTCAATTATAATTATATACCGCTATAAAAATTCTGTCGCTAAGCACGAGTACACGTCTAGTTTATGTAACTTGCAAAAACTTTAATGAAGTAGCGGTTTGTTAATTATATCTTTCCAAAAAAATGACTTAAACGAAAAGTTTGTGAATAATATCTTTGAAAAGAAAAAAATCAGGTTTTTGCATTTTAGTTTTTAATTTCGATAATGATATCATTGAGGAAACGCCGAATTAGTAAATTCACTTATGCAAACAACACTTTAATATTTGTAGTGGGATGATCATAATGACAACATTTTCAAGTTTTGTAACCGACGTGCTATATTAACTTATACAATGTGCATATAAGTGTGTATTACTTAAATAAATGTTTAGTAATTAATAGGAGAGAGATGTAGCATAAGCTTTATAAGTTGTATAAGTTAAAATTAAGTTTTGTATATTTAAAAGTTGTACCATAAGCTTTAAAATTTGTATTACTTAAAATTTTGTATACATTTAATGAGGAAAGAGATATGTTTTTGTTTAATATGTAGTAGTGATAAATATAATACAATGAGGCATGGCCACGCCCGTGCGTTGCACCGGGCTTGGTGTGTGGAAAAAAAGTTTATTTTTATTCTTATAGTTTCAAGTTCATGTCAATTGTATTGAAGTTATGAAAGAGGGGTAAGTTACTTTTCCCATTTGAGCAGTGTATGAAACACGTAATGCACATGATTTATATATAACGGTCTAGGTGTGAACAAAGTCATTTTTTGAGCGCATTATTACTTTTGGCTCTTTGAGCATCCGATCATAAAAATGGTTTGGCTATAATTAAACCTAAATGTTGCAACTATGGCATGACGTATCCAGGTTGTCAACCATCCGTTTAGCCAAATTGATCTACTTTTGGTGAACTAAATTCAACAATATTCATCCATTAACATACCTTTGATACTGCAAGACTGAAATATGTAGTTAAAAAGATGGTAACATACAGCCTATAAAGAAGAATGCTTACATAGAGGAGATTATCAATATCCAAACACAAAAAATGAATCAAATTTCACACATATTTAACACAAAACTATATAACTTCAAATTTTCATAAAATTAAGTCATAGACTCCTAAAATGGTGAAGATAATAGGGTGCTGATGTATGTGATTCAATGCGGCTGTTGTACTTCTTTCTGCTTCCATACTATCTACATGCTCGTGCTAATTTTCTTGAATCAATTCACACCTGACAAATACATCAATAGACGTTTTCAAATTTGACTTTTTCGGATAAAAGTGTTAATTAGTCGCCGGTTCAAAGTATTCTCATCAATTGTAATTCAAGGTCCAGCTCTTGCAGACATCATAGATTAAGTGCACTTGAACGTGGAAAAATGGTTCAACAGTTTAATCTTATATTACAAATAGGCTATGGTATAATATAAAAACATCACAATATCTATAAAAAACCAGATTTGTGACATATAGTATACTAAACAAAAATCAGCAAAAGCGAAGCAATGCCATTAGTGAGCAATCAAAGCATACTTCCCTTTATAGGTATTAAAGAACACATAAAAATAGAAAACATGTTCACTATCATTTTTTTATAAGAAAACACCCATGATCAGGACAACCAATACCCAAGGCCACATGGTTAATCAATGCATAAACAATAGCGTCATAACTTAACACTTCTTGGAACACTACATTACCTATCATGAAAAACATCCAAACATTCAATTCAAAGAAGGGTGCATTCTAACAAATGTGACCTAAAAGAAAGATTGTCAACAACCTATACCAAATTGTCCCATCGGTCGAGCGCGACACTAAACGATATGCATTGGTTTCAGTTTAACAGTTCACCCACAAACAGCAACCAACTTTTTAATGACCAAAATAAGATATATAAGATGAAGGTGTTTACTAGGGTGAGAAGGTAAACGGGATCTAGTGTTTGTACTTACCTCGCAAGAATTGACATTTTCGAGATGATTGGGAGTGAGCACCGATGGTGTGGTGTAGTAAAATTAGTCTTGACACACTTCCTTCGGAGGGAATCGAGAGTGTGGAATGATTAAAATTCCTTTTGATTCCCTCATTTGTTCTTCTTTGCTTAGTCCATCTCCCGCCAACCATATCTTCACAAAATCAAGTAATCACCCAAAATAACATACAAGAAACATAAGTTTTCACAACAAACAGCCTGTGTGAAATGATTGATTTTTTATCATTGAATGGGCGGGGTTGTTTATGCGGCTAATTACTTTTTCTGTTTAATGATAACACGATATTATACCTTTTGAAAGTAACCATCAAAGGACGAACCTAATCAGGGGCATCCGATACTGAACTTGGATGTCACCTTCTGGTAATCATTACTTTAGATATGCAACCTGCAAAAATTGACAAAGCAAGCACACGAAAATCAATTTAATTTTGTGGAGTTAAATCTCCAGAGATATTCAGTTTTTATAGCTTTTTAGCATTACATCATTTATCAAAGTAGATTTAGGAATGTTATGTGTTACGAAACACAAACGCAACCAAAAGTAGCTATGAGCTTAGGAGTACGAAGAAACTTGTAGAGGCAACTTTGAGTATAAGAAGCCAAATCAAGATTATTATGATACCTACAGCTATGTTCAACATCTGATGAAGATTTCTTACAACTGTCTTTGTGTCATCAAGAGATAATGCAAGAGCTTTACGTTCTCGAAACACATCAACCTGGAAAAAAGACATATTTCATAATTCATGTGGAGAGAATCATTCTTACAAAATAGTGGTAGCAATTTCAACCCATTTATACTTATGTATGAATAGATTCAAGCTATATTATATCTCTAAAAGGTTAAAGAGGTTAAAAATGTATATATAAGAAAACATAATACGGGGTATTATTGAAATAACATAACTCAAGCATTAATAGTAACATTTGACACACCAAATAACTTTAATCGCTTATCACGACTATTTCACTTTGTACAAAACTCGTTCCTTATCCAACCTGACCCGCTCATTTTGTCAACTATATGATTAACAGAAACATTTTTACCACCCAAATTTTGAGAGCTCGCTTGCTGATGCCTTGGGTTTCACTTTCTCCATAAAAGAGTCGTATAACCTTCAAAGCTTCATCCTCTATCAGAAAATGCATCAAGACCTCCAAATATATGCACCTGTCCACGCAACAAAAAAACTTGATAAAAAAATATACAACGTAGAACTTTCCCACCCAGAAACTTAAGCTACAGTCTATTTTTTTTATATTTCACCCACCCCAATTGATTTCCTGGCTCGACCGCCGTCTAATACCTAAGGGTTGACCAAGACCTTATTTATGTTTATGTTTACAGATCCAGGAGACCCTGCCAATTTCTATGTGTTCAGAACTTAAATACAAACACAAACAACCTGTCCCGCTATTGAATATAACAACATTAAATTAAGATTAATGACTTACTTAGAGCCTTGTTTTGCAACATTAATAAAAATCTTCTTGGCTGCTATCTTAGCTTGCATTTCGTCTGTGATGTGTACTGCAGTCTCATCCTCCTCATATACTCTTGAACCCTCCAATTGCTCATCTAAAGTAGATAATGTCCCCTTCTGAACAATATGCATCAACCTTTTTATATTCCATGCCGATATATTCTTTTGATTTAGTCTATGCAAGTGATCAATAGTAATTCCCTCATCCACCTTTTTAGGTGTAGTAGTTACCCAAAATTTACCACTTTTACCATTACCAGCCATGGGAGTATTGGCTCTTACAGTCTCAATTAACCTACCATTTTTCTTAAATAAATTCTCTTTGAGATCCATTGGTAAAGTGGCCGCCGCGCTCTGAAACCTTTGAACTTTTTCTATCACTCTATCTTCCTCTTCTTGTTCTTGTTGAATCTCAATCAACGGTGGACCAGAAAGTGTCTCGATTACATACTGATTAAATAAAGACTCTTAAATTAGGTCAAAAAACGTGCTCACATGGAAAGAAGAAGCTAGTGAAAGACAATGAAACTTGATATAGGGTTTGTGTTGGGCAAATTAAAAGGCAACAAATCATAAGATAAAAAAAATGAATGTAATGGGTTTTTCTAAATCTTAATAAACTGAAAAGCTCCTAAAATAAGCTAATCTAAACACCCGATTATCTGTTACATAAATCAATCACCTACTTTTTGAAGCACAATGCAAGAGTCAGTTTGGCATTCTAACAAACACGTTGGGGGCATATCACTAATAATCTTCAAGGACCATAAAACTATGAATATGAAACTATACCTCTGCTTTATACAATGATCCAACACATTGTAAGTTAATCCACCCGCGCCTCTAACAAAACCCACATAAAAAAACTAAATCAATAATTATAAATATGTATGCATGTTTGACCTTCTAATCAACAATGGAAACCGTAAATCAATAAACTCAAAATCTAAAAGTATAAATTAAATTAGTTAAGATAACGTGACATAACCCACAATCTAGTTAAAAATTAAAAACAAATACAACAAAAGCTAGATAAACGGACCAGGATCAACAAATCCGACCAATAAAACTAAAAGTTATTATCAAGGCCTCATTCTTTATTGTTGTCACTTGTCGGAGTTATTGGTGGTGGTTCTTATGGTAACTCTATAAACTTTTCATGTTCACTTGGATGGTTATTTGAGTGGCTAAAACCCTTGATATGCAATAACTATAGACCCTTTGTATGCAGGATTGTGGAGTTTAGTTGTCATTTTGTAACTGACCAAAGCCTTTATGGCGTGTCTTCATAACACTCATCATCAATAGGGATGATCAATAGGGATGATTTAACCGTCCTTAGCCTTTAACTTGGTGCACTGAGCAGGCAACGAAATTGATTTCTAAGTATCATAACTACTTATCATTTAATGAACAAACTCAAGTTTATAATATAATAGATGCAACATTAAAACCCTAACTAAATCTTAGGGCATCCACTATGGTCATTTTAAGAAAAAATTTAAAACACATGAAAAGGTTTATACTTTGTTTTAACCATAGTGAGTTGATGTTTTATGTCCATGTGAAACGAAGAGGTATAAGATCTTAGATATTTTTATAATTTAATGCGTGTGTAATTGTTAACCATTTTATAAACTAAGAAAGGTTTATCCATAGTGCAACAAGGTTTATAAAATCAAAAACTTTAAAAATTAATAATTTTACAAATGTTTAGACCTTTTAAAAGGTCCATCATAGTGAATGCTCTTATAGACCTTAAACCCATAAGCCAGCTTGGACCAACTAGTCTAACTATCATCTAATACTTTTTTTTTGAAATATTATCATCTAATACTAACTTAAATAGAATGCATTACTAATTCCTTATCTAATTATGACACGTACCACGTAATTCTCCCATTCTTAAAAAAACTCGTCGGAAAGTTTCCATCTAGATAGAAAAAGGTATCTTGTTGAAGCTCCAATACATCAACAAGTATTTAGTCTAATTATAATAGATAAATGTCGTCGATTATGCTTTCACCCACAAAAACCTTAAAAAAAATTAAATCGAATTCGTCAAGATGGAACCGAACCGAATTAAATATTTGATTTTGGTTTAGATATGGTTTTTGTAAAATAAAACCTAACCGAAACGAAAATCAAATTCACATAAATATATTTTTTTTATATTTATATTAAAATAACATTAAAACTATTTCAAAATAAAAATATAAAATTTTAAGCTCGAATTTTTTACGTTGCTAAAAATCAATATAATGAACTAAATTAATGATTAAAATTATGTAATTTGGTTATTCGGTTTGATTTTCGATTCGATTTAATTTAATTTGAGCTCGATTCGTTTCAGTTTTCAGTTTTACTTAAAAATATTTAACCAAATAACCCGATAACCAAACCGATAAACACCCCTGCCCCATGGCCACAATTTTGGAAAAAATAATAATCCCTTCTTTTCTAACTTTTTCCCTTTAACCCCTTCCGAAACAAAATTTTAGTTTTAGTTAATTAAATATTATGTGAAATTATGGGTGTTTCATGTCTTTGGTGTTTTAAAAAGCAAGATTGTTTAATGGCAAAAGGGTTTGTGATTATTATTTTAAAATGTGTGAGCAAGTTCGATTCTTGTTAGGTGCAACCAAACTTAAGTGGCCACGTCAACCTCGTGAAAATGGAGGGTTTTACCTGGTTTGAGTATGTGTTGCGGTGGGTTCAAACCCCATGGATTAGTCAGCCAAAAGGTTGGAAACCATGGTTACCCAAAAAAAAAACAAGGTTGCAAAAATTGCGAATCGATCTAGGCTGGATAATCGGCGATTAATCAGATTGGATTTTCGGCAAATTTTGAGTATTTCTGGCGAGTTTTGGTATTTCCAATACGATTAAAAAACAACTTTTTATAGACATAAGCTACTGTAAGTGATTAAACAAGTTTACCGTGAGTTTTGGGTATTTCCTGCATGATTTGTAGGTTTTTGGCAAATTTGACTACCAATGATCATCGTTGGCCACCGTTGACGTTGACCTATTTGTTCGATCGATTTACAAAAATTGAAAAGATTGTTTACCCAGTAGCTTTTAGGCGGCGATTAATCGGCCTTGTGGGTCTTTTTTGGAACACTGCTAAAAATGATAGATTTGCGAATTAGTTTTAAAATACTATGCATGTACAAGATTTTGACATAAGTCAAATTTAGTGAATATTCAAGTTAATATATATTATGATCATGTGTATACATGAGGAAATTCAGCATACAAAACCAAGTTTACTGAATGTTGCTATATTTCGTTTTTGATTGGACTGTATAAATTTGAGTTCTTGTTGGATAACCTCAAGATGGATGCTTGCCATGTTTGTACGAACTCAATGCAACTTATAACCGTGGAGAGCAAACACACAAGTTTCAACTTAAAAAGCAAAAAAAGTACAATTTAATGATTATTCTCTATCGAGGTTCAAAGGAAGAACTAAAATTTGAACCCAATTTGAATGCGTTTGTTCCCACTTAAATGACACAATATGAAGTTTTAAACATGACCCCTCATGAGCAGATTGAATATGACTTATCAACCCTACTAGATATTCAACTACAAAAATTGACAAGTAATATACTTGAAGCGACAAATATGATCACACAAGACGAGGTTAAACAAAAGGTTGATTCTAATAGTGTGATGTACAATGACTTTATTGACAAACAACTTCGAGGCTCGGAGCTTGATGTTGGTGATCTAGTCATGGTAGACTTGTGTTACAATTTTTCGATGGGTACGTATAATTATTACAAACTTGATTTGTATTGCTAGCTTGATCGTATCATACAGGTGTACAAGGTATATATGTTGGGATATGTACATATATCAAATAATATATGTCCGGGAAATTACGTGAGCCTATGGGGGCACACACGTATACACAGAGGATACGTTTATTAATGTAATTAATATATTTATTTTATATTAATTATATTAATATACTTCACGAAATAATTAAACGGTCTTTAATTATAACGTTAGACGTGAAAACTAATTAATAGATATTAACAAGTGATGGACTTGTTAGTACGAAAACCAAACCCGTGGGGTGTTGGTTGAAGACCGGTCGAACAAGGAAATATGGAGGGGTCCGAATGTCGATTTATGAAACTTGAGGAGGTGTTTGAGTATGACTTAGAGACCAAGTCATTGGGCTATATAAACCCTCATTCATTCGATGATGGAAGATAAGAGATATACCTAAAAGTCAGTCGACTATATTGATCTCCCTTATTCCACACGACATGAATTAAATATAAAAAACCATACGGAAGTTCTGTGTGTGCATGGAATGATATGCGCATGTCATGAACATGCATGCATAGCCATCCATATGTTATCAATTTGAATGATGATATATCATATTCATGTTTGATTAAAATCGACATTGTTTAATCTCTTATGGGGTTCGATCGTATGACGACAAGATCCAAAACATGAACAAGGTGTTCGTTGTTTTATTCGTGAAGGAAGGACTAGCATCCTAACGTATCTCGGTGACGTGTAGTGTATGCACACCATAGAGGTTATCTACTTTGGTAACTTTATTAGTTTGCGTGGTATTTCTATTTATACACACGCGTATATTCAAGAAGGTGGTTTCGTTAATTGCTAAAAGGTACACGCTTCTTGATCCCTTTGTTAATTACATATTCTATACCTGATCTATGTTTTCCTCTGCATACTTGTGATCTTTAATGGTTAATAGTTGTAAAAACCCAACTCTATGTGAGAAAATGAACAGCCAACACCCTCTTCATGTGTGGAGAGGGTATAAATACAATGGATAGTGGCCAGCCATGGGCCTCATAAGAGGCTTTCCATGGGCCTTTAGCCCGGTTACCTTTCTATCTTAACTATTTGACTTACTACGAGCTACAACTAACTATATTGGAAGTGACCGATACTTTTCGTATTCATAACATAGCTATAAGGGTAATGCTACTAGTTCAGGAGGAAATAATACATGAGGGCAGGCAAAGGTGGTTATATATTATAATTGTCAAGGTGAAGGTCACATTGCTAGGCAATTTACTTGCGTACATTTATCAGAAAATTTCCTCCATTTCCAAAACATATTGGGCCCTAACTAACTTTCCAATTATTTCCTTGCTACTACATACTTAAAGACATCAAATATTAAGAGTAGATAAGGCCACTAGGAAATTTGCTGCGATCTCTGCATCTATCGGATTGTCCTTTCTCAACAAGCGCGCAAGACGATAGAGTGACAAAATGTATAGGGATTCTGACAAACGATCTCTAATACATGAGGGCAGGCAAAGGTGGTTATATATTATAATTGTCAAGGTGAAGGTCACATTGCTAGGCAATGCACTCAGCTGAAAAGGCCTAGGAATGCTGCATGGTTTAAGGAAAAGGAAATGTTGCTGAAGCACAGGAAGCTGGACAAATTTTAATGATGATAAACTAACATTCCTTGCAGATCCAGGCATTCCAGATGGTAAAGCTACTCAGACAACCATTCCAAACACAACTGCTTTCCAGAATGAGGATCTTGATGCTTATGATTCTGATTGTGATGATGTCTCCAATGCAAATGCGGTTCTGATGGATAATCTTTCCAATTATGGTTCATACGTTATCTTAGAGGTACCTCATTTTAAAACCTATCATACTGATATGGATAATCAAAGTGTGCATGCAACGCAGGGTTTTAAACAAACACCAGTTGTTGATTTTATAGATAATGAGATAACAAGTGATAGCAATATCATTCCATACTCTCAATACTTGCAAGAAACACAACCGGCAGCTGTTTAAGATACTAATTTGTATGCATAATAAGATTCAATGATTTTATCTGTGATTGAACAAATGTCAAAACAAATGATTAATCATGTATATAATTAGTAAAAGCCTAATCAAGAAAAAAATAATGAATCCTTAACTACTGAGCTTGAGAGATACAAAGAACGAGTCAAAACTTTTGAACAACGTCTCAATATTGATTTAAGAACACGTGAAAAAAATGATTGATTCTCAAATGGATGATATGATTAAAGAAAAGCTTACACTTAAGCAGCAAATTGACTCACTTGAACAAAATCTTTTAAATCAAATCAAAGAAAAGGAATCTTTATTGCAAACATTTACTGTTTTCAAAAACGAATCCAAAGATAAGGAAAGTAAATCCTGCCCTTTCCCACAAGTTCTGGCGGTTGGTACTCAAACGACTTCTCCAAGATATCTAGATCTGTCTTGACGAGATGAGCGACGGCTCTAACCTGAACTTGCATGCTGCTTTTCATATCCAACAGTGTAAGAAAAAGAAAAAAAAAAGGTAAAAATCAAATAAAATAAGTTATTCAAGAATGTAACGATTTTAAATTACATACGTAACTCTTCCGGGTTTTTTTTCGTCTTAAACCCCTATTCTCCGGCCGTCGAGTTGTGTCTTCCTCCAAGTCCTCAATTAGGTTCTCTACGTAATGACCTTTCTGGACTTTATGACAATTCGAATAAATTAATGAACAAGCTATAAATAAACAATATAAAACACCACTTAAAATATCACAAAAAATTATAAAGAGTCTTACATAATCGTTAAACGTAAATCGTTTTAAATTGATTCAAAGTCTCTAAATGAATCCTTACCATTGCGCGAAATGAATTTCATCATTGATGGGGTTAGAATCGGTTCTTTCGCTCGAGTGGCAGCAATCTGAGACTTTTCCGCGCGACCGATCCCCCTGGATGGTACCACTAGTCATACCAAGTTATTCCACTCATCTTCGGCTCTGTCTCCCCACACTTTCTTTTCCTTGCCTCCTCGGCCGAACCATATCTAGTAAAATGATCAGCCTTGTATACCGTTTGCTTATTTTTGTGCGCCAAAGGCACCTCAGTTTCAATTGCAAGCAGCCCAAGCATTACCACTGTCCAACCGTATAGACATGTATTGCCCATACACCACTTTATCCTGATTATTGTACCAAGAGGCGAGGTCCGAAAAATCTCTACTTAAACCATAAACAAATGCATTTAAATAAACAAAAATTTAAACATAACACGCAATCCACAACGTCGATAACAGAAATAATATAAGTAAAATAAACAATTACTATCCTCAATGAGTAGTAAAGATATGCGCTTTATTAATACGCCCTGAATATCTTCCCACTGCGCAAGCAAGGGGAAGGTACCGACTGATTCCCCATTATACTATTCAAACATGCTTGCCATAATCGCCTTTAGGATGGAACGTAACCAAGATCGCCGTATCAAAGCCGATCGTCAAAGGACGTTGTGTCCATTTTGTCTAACGCCCTCCTAAGGACGCATTTCCCGATCTCGATACGCAGGTGGAACCTACAAAGAAAAGTTATAGAGTCATGAAAATTCAAGTAAAAGAAATAAAAATAATACAGATGTTATAAAATAATAAATAAAACACAATTTCTTACTTTCGCACTGGGCCGGTACGGGCCCGGTTGGGGCCGACTGTGGTGGAGAACCAATCGGCAGCCCCACCTTGTGAGCCTAGGAAATATGCACGCCATCTGTAAAATAACAAGTACACTAAGAACACACAGATACGTGGACCATTAATTTCGGACGGGTTTTTCTATATTATGATTACCTTCCGACGGCGATTTTACCGAAATTGATACACTAAAATCCTAAAAATTCCTAAACACATATCAATCACGGTTTTCAGCATAAATCAAATAAGAGGGGTGTTTGTTTCGACATATACGTGTGCTTAATGAGTAATTTGCTAAAATGATTTCGCTTATATAATCATATGCAACCAAATTTCCAAATCAAAAAAGCCAGAAAATTGGGGCTTATGAAAATATAAGCCGAACTCAAATATGCTCATAAGCTCACATATAAACCCGAAACAAACACCCATTAAGCAAATAACCGAAACAAACATCATATTATAAGGCGAAACAACACCGGTTCTTTCACATTTTAAAAGCCAGAAACAAACAACCAAATAAGCCGAAACAAACACCCCCTTATAATGATTATCTCAAATACAAACATTCTAAAAACAATACCAAATTCATATCAAGTATATCATATACAAAAACAAATACCAAACGACATGGCCACCGGAGGATGACCAAAAGGAAAAAAAAAACAAAAAAATACCTCTCGTCGCTGTGACCTGGCTGTATGTTTGTGCCGCTGCGTTCGCTGATGACCCGGCAGTGGGACGGTCTGCGGTCGGCTGTGACCGGCTGTGGTCGGCTACGGTCGACTGTTGGTCCGTGCTGCCCAATCAAGACAACAACAATAAACTTCATTAGCTCTATCAAAAAATAACAAAAACAATAACAAAAACTAATTAAAACATAACCAAAAAAATATTAAATTAAAAAATGTAAATAAAAAACATATTCAACTTTTAAATCAAAAAACGAATTATAAAACTAGTAAAGAAATATTGTTTAATGGGTTTTAGAAAAAGAATATAAGAATTTAGAAAAAGAAAAAAGATGAGGATTTGTAGCTCGTGTGCTCGTGTGACGGAGTTAATGGTGTGGATATGTAGTTGGTGGTGGGATATGTAGTGGTGGTGGATATATCGGTGGTGACGGTGAATTCGCCTGAAAAATCGCTAAAGAGTGGTGTGTGTGGTGTGTTTTTTGGTATCTAAGTTTTTCTGTCTTAGTCTGCATTGAGGTAAATGAGATAACATTTTGGGTCGAGACATTTTGGGTCGACAAAGTCTACGCCAAACTATGGGTCGAACAAATTCTCTAATTTTTGGTCTGACAAATGTCGACCCTAACTTTTTTTCATTAAAATAATAAAGTGGCGGGTGGTTCAAAATTTGGTGAAAATTTTGGGGAATTTGGGGGCAATTTTAGGGTCGACATTAGTTCGAAATTTTGGGTCGACAATGTCGACCCTAAGTTTTTATATGTAAATTAATATTAAAAATGTATATTAACAAGCATAGTTACCTCGCAATGCGTTTACGGCACGGTCGTTCCGGTTTCCTCGTTTCCGTAATATAATTATTAAATAAAATGAATATTTATAAAATAACTATTAAAAAATATATAACGTTTTTTATAAAAAATATAAATGGTTCGTTTCGGGTCCAGGGTCGTCCGGTTCCTCAGTTTCGTAATTATAATTATTATATAAAAATGAATTTTTATAAAATATATAATAACTTTTTTATAAAATATATAAACTATTTATAAAAAATAAAAATTGGTATCGTTTCTGGCTGGTCGGTCGTTCCTCGATTTCGAATATAATAAATATGACAAATGAATTATAATAAAATATATATAAAACTTTTTTATAAAATATATAACTTTTTATAAAAAATATAAATTGGTTCGTTTCGGCCGGGTCGGTCCGGTTCCTCGTTTCGTATATAATTATTATATCACATGATTTTTTTTTTTTATAAATATATAATAACTTTTTATAAAATATAAAAACTTTTCATAAAAAAAATATTAATTGGTTCGTATTCGGCCGGGTCGGTCCGTTCCTTACTTATTCGTAATAATTATTATATACATAGATTTTTTATAAAATATTATAATAACATTTTAAAAAAAAAAAAAAATAAAAAAAAAAAAAAAAAATAAAACTTTTATATAAAAAATATAACTTTGTTCGTTCGGCCGGTCGGTTCGGTTCCACGTTTCGTAATAATAATTTATTATGGTATGTTGTACATTAGACCTTTCAACGGAAGAGACGATTTGTGTAAGGTTGTACATTAATACGTTCAACGGACGCGTCTGATATGTATTATGGTTATACAATAGACGTTCGTTCAACGGACGAGTCGAGATGTTATGTTTATACAGGATAGACGTACAAAGGAAGAGTCGATATGATTAGGTTTATTACTTAGAGGTTCACGACGAGTCGAGAAGTAATGTTATCAACGTTAGACTTATCAACAGACGAATGTCCGATATGGTATTGTTGTACATTAGACGTTCAAATCGGACGAGTAGATCTAATAGGTTTATAACGTTAGACTTCAACGGATGATTCGAGATTAGGTTATACGTTAAGGTTCCACGTATGAGTTAGGGATTCAATATTAGAGGTATCAAACCGTATGAGTACAAGTACACATTAGAGGATCAACGTATGAATATAGGTTACACATTAGAGGTTCAACGTATGAGTTAGGGTTTCAATATTTGAGGTCACCGGAGAAGTTAGGTTCAATATTAGAGTTCAAAAACGTATGATTAGGTTACACATTAAGGTTCAACGAATGAGTTTAGGTTCAATATTAGAGGATCAACTTATGAGTTAGGTTTAACACATTAGAGGTTCAAACGTATGATCACTGATAGACATTAGAGGTTTCAACGTACTAGTTAGTTGGTTCAAATATTAGAGGTTCAACTTATGATTATAGGATCCATATTAGAGGTTCAAACGTATGAGTTCATGTTTACCCATTAGAGTTCAACGTATGAGTTTAGGTTCAATAATAATGTTTCAACGTAAGATTATGGTTACACTTAGAGGTTCAATGTAATAAGTCACTGTTAGACAATAGAGGTTAACGAACGAGTCAGGTTCCAATATTAGAGGTTCACGTATGACATTAGGTCTATATTAGAGTTTTCAACGTATGAATAGGGATACACATTAGAGGATCCAACGTATGAGTTAGGGTTCAATATAAGGTTCAACGTAATGATTTAAGGGTTACACATTGAAAGGTTCAACGATGAGTCACTGTTAGACATTAGAGTTACAACTACGAGTCAGGGTTCAATATTAGAGGTTAACGTATGATTAGGTACCATATTAGAGGTTTCAAACGTATGAGTTAGGGTTACCACAAAAGAGGTTCAACGTATGAGGTTAGGGGTTCAATATTAGATGTTTCAACGAATAGTTAGTTACCCATTAGAGGTTCAACGTATGAGTCACTGTTAGACCATAAGAGTTCAACGTACGAGTCAGGTTCAATATTAATGTTCAACGTATGAGTTAGAGGTTCCATAATAGAGGTTCATGTATGAAGTTAGGGTTACACATATAGAGGTTCAAACGTATGAGTTAGGGTTTCATATAAGAGGTTCAACGAATGGAGTTAGGTTTACACATTAGAGGTTTCTACGTATGAGTCACTGTTAGAACATTAGAGGTTCAACAAACAGCAGGGTTCCAATATTAGAGTTTTCAACTATGAGTTAGTGTTCTATATTAGCGATCAATGTATGAGTTAGGGTTCTATAGATAGAGGTTAATGTAAAGTTAGGGTTACATATTAGAGGTTCAATGTATGATTTAGGGTTCATATAAATAGAGGTTCAAAGTATGAGTTGGGTTTATAGTTAGAGGATTCGAAATGTATGAGTTAGGGTCTATAATTAGAGATCAATTGTATGAGTTAGGGTTTTTTCATGTTAGAGTTCAATGTATGAGTTAGAGGTTCAACGTATCACCCGCCCAAAAACTCCCCCGCCAAAATTCCCGCCAAAACTCCCCCCAAAAATTCCAGCCAAAAACTCCCTCCAAAAACTCCGCCAAGCATCTTCTTTAACCATAAAAACAGATAGTATCTATCTCCCAAGCACACACACTCTCTATCCTCAACAACCACCACCAAAATTCAACCACCACCGCACCACGATCAACTGTACACCAGATGAGCGATCTAATCAACAACTTGGTTTGAGCAAGTGTAAAAACAAATGTGTGTTTACGAACATCATGCAGAGATCAACAGAATGTCAACAATACTACGCAAAGTCCTAATTAAAGGTGAACAAACAAAGCATAACTATTAAAGTCAATGATAAAATAGTTAGCTTGTCAAAATGACATTTCTTATGATTCCTTACTACGTAACAGCCAGAACTACAGAGAGATGATGTTGGCAACTTATGTGGATGGATGCTTCTCCTGGACCTCCAACACCTCTAAGTCACTCCCGAGAACTTCTACACGACCAAGTCATTCTAACGGGAAACTTCTTCACGACCAAGTCATTCTCTTGCGATCTGCACAGAATCTCGAAAGGCAGAGTGCTCAAATTGTAAGTTCTTGGCTGAAAGGATAAAGACACTAGAGGCAAGGATAAGTGTACTAGAGGGACAACTAGAGATGGAAAGGCATCCCGAGAACCACACACTTGAGTCAGCTGGAATACTTCACGAGATCTACCAAGGGATGAGAAACCTTAATATGGAGTAGTTTTAAGCTAAAGAATTAAGAAAAAAAAAAAAGTTATAAAAAACGAAGAAAAAATTTAAAAAATAAATAATTAAAAAAAAATTAAAAAAAAAAATGGTAAGATTAGAAGAAAAAAATAAGAGGGTTTGTTGCCAAATTCATAGTCCCACAACCACAATCATTAACAGAAATCGACAATTGCCCCCAACTACATCAAACCATAATTCATAAACACTCAAACACCAGACCAAATCACAACACCAACAACGCCCTAAACCACTCCACTGACACAAACCGATGTAAAAAGGTCTAATAACCAAGTTGATCCACAGCATATCATCCGTACAATAATAAGAAAAAATAACAAAATTACAAACTACTAAAAAGAATAAAAAATAATATTAAATTTATTATATTATAAACAGATTAGGAATACATACCGTGATATTTTAATTATATATAATAATTAAAACGCAAATTAAAATGTACAAAAATTGTATAATTAAATATTATAATAAAAATATTTTATATAAAATCATAAAATAAATTTTATTATAAAAAAAAACATTAATAGAAAAAATAACAATTGGATCCGTTTACGGCCGGGTCGACCGTTTTCTCGTTCGTATATAATTATTATCTACAAATATTATTAAAAAATTATAATAATAACTTATTTATAAAAAATAAACTATTTATAAAAATATAAATGGTTCGTTTCGGCCGGGTCGTCCGTATTCCTATCGTTTCGTATATAATTTATTATATAAAATGATTTTTTATAAAAAAACTAATAACTTTTTTTTAATAAAATATATAACTTTTTATAAAAAATATAAAATGGGTTCGTTTTCGTCCGGGTCGGTCCGGTTTACCTCGTTCGTATATACTTATATATAGAAAATGATTTTTTATAAAATATATAATAACTTTATTTTATAAAAATATAACTTTTTATAAAAAAATATCAATTTTTCGTTTCGGGCCGGGTCGGTCCCGGTGTCCTCGTTTCGTAAATAATTATTATATAAAATGGATTTTTTATAAAATATAATAATAACATTTTATAAAATATAACTTTTTATAAAAAAATATAAATTGGTTTCGATTCGCGTGTCGGTCCGGTTCCACGTCGTATATACTTATTATATAAAATGATTTTTAAATAAAATAAATAAAAACATTTTTATTTTTTATAAAAAAAAAAAAAAATTATATAACTTTTTAAAAAAATAATATAAATTGTTCGTTACGGACGGTCGTCCAGGTTCTCGTTTCCGTTAAATAATTATTATATAAAATATTTTTTATAAAAAATATAATTAACTTTTATATAAAATATATAACTTTTTATAAAAAAAATAAATTGGTTCGTTACGGCCGGTCGGTCCATGAACTCGTTTCGAATATTAATTATTATAAAAAATGATTTTTTAAATAAATATATACTAACTATTTTATAAAATATATAACTTTTTATAAAAAATATAATTGGTTCGTTTCGGTCGGTCGGTCCGGTTGTCGCTCGATTCGATATATAATTATTATATAAAATTGCTACCCTAAACTTCCTCCAAATTTCTATTTTTTTTCACTCAATATTTAAAAATCCCCGCCATATTAAAAACTAAACAACTCGCAATACAAACAATTAGGGTCTACATTGTCGAACCCTAAATTTCGACCACAAAATTTTTTTATTTATTTATAAATTGGTTTCCACTGTTTTATATATACAAATTTTAAATACATTTAATACATTAAATAATATATAAGAATATATGGGTCAGCATTGTCACCTAAATGTCGAATGTCGACCCAAACTTGTTTTATTTATTTATAAATTGGTTTCACATTTATATATACAATTTAAATACATTTAATACATTAAATAATATATAAAGTTATATATAAAATTTAGGGTCGACATGTCGACCCAAATTTGTTTTGTTGACTTTACCAATTTCGTTGAAAATGGTGGGCCCTCTGTGTAATTTAGGGTCGACTATGTCGACCCTAATTTTTTCTCGACCCCAAACCTTATTTTTGTTGTAGTGAATAATAATAAGAGCACTAAACAGTTTGATATCGCCAAAAAGCTATATCAAGTTCTCAGTTTTTATCAGACTAGTATCATTCAAGAAATTGATAGTTATAAAGTTAGTTATGGATTCAGTTGTACCTTTACCGAATAGACATGATGGTTCGCATGGAACCTTATAAATACGCGGCACATGTATTGTTGTAAAGTGTGTCTAAAATATACAATTTAACAGTTTATGTTGTTTATAATACGTATCAGATTCTTGTCAATCTTGTATGTATATTCGATCCTGGAAATCATCATATAAACCTGTACAAAAGGGTTGACTTTCTTGCAGTGGGGTGCAAGGTAATATTATTAATTCATTAATAAACCAAACTGAATGATGTCTCTTGATCCTTAAGAATAGCTAGGAATCTCTCTCTCTCTCACTCTTATAAAAACATTCTGCAAGAAAACATGTATTCTTATCATTTCATTGATAAACACAGGTTAGTGTCAACTTATAAGATCTTAAAAAAGAAGCATTATATGTTAAATTCATAATCAATGATTTTTGTTTGTATGGTATATGATCTATTTTATGTATTTGAGAATCAGATGGAAGAACCAAAGGAACGTCCCAACTAGCCGGAGATGTCAAATAATAATAAGAGCACTAAACAGTTTGATATCGCCAAAAAGCTATATCAAGTTCTCAGTTTTTATCAGACTAGTATCATTCAAGAAATTGATAGGTGCAAGGTAAGTGTACGTATATTGTAATGTTCATACATATATGCCTCTTTGTTTTTCTATAACTTAATTCTAAAACAGAAAGATGAAATTCACATAAACAACGCTATCAAAAATGTCGAAAAAGATCTAGGGGTAGTGGATTATGAATTACTTCAAAGAACGGATGTCGGTTTCTTACATTTGACAACAAGTAGAGACTGGTATGGCAGAGAAACATCACCTGTAAGCTGCTTGATCTCATTTTCTCTTAATTGATTACGATTCTAAAGGAACCTAGGAGATACATACCGTAGATTGATTGTGAGTTTGTTTTTCTTGCAAATAATGTAGGTACCGACAAGAAACGTTGCCATACTAGGCTCAACAAAGGGAGGATGGACTTGGAATATTCGAAACAGGTTCAGGAAGAACTATTAATTTCAAAAGAATCGGAATGCCAATTGATGGTGCACAAGAGCTTAACTATGTGGTACTTATCGATAAGCCGTAGACAAATTTTGTTTTTCCTTCTCCTCATCATAGTTTCTAAAAATGGTTCATTTCATCTTTTATGTTGAAAGACGGAGAGTCTCGTACACAGGATCCGACATGGCAACAATAAATGGGCAGACGAAGTAAAATTGTATCACGAAATTAGAAACCTCAACGATACTATAGAAATATACACAGAGCCAACAGAACCTGATGACGGCCCTGATCCTTGGCAACGGAGACCAAACCTTGACAAACGATACAAAC
>BQNB010000145.1:0-38828 GCA_026074375.1 Tanacetum coccineum | reverse complement strand
CACAATTTCTGAGCTAAGACTTAATGTAGATTTTAATAAACGTGAAAAATTAATAGATTCACAGATGGATGATTTAATTCGGAATAGAAATGCAAAGGTTGCGGCTTTTCAGCAGGAGATCGATACACTTAAAGAAACTCTTTTTAATCATGTCAAAGAAAAGAAATCTTTATCAAAGACATTAATTGTTTTCAAAACATAATCTAAAGAAAAAGAGTCTAAATACATTGACAAAGAAATTTTTTTGAAAAACAAAATAAAGAACTAGAGAATATTATTTGGAAGATGTATCGATGTACGCAAGCAATGCATATGCTAATGAAACCACAAGTTTTTTACGATAACACTCACAAACAAGCTCTTGGTTATCAAAATCCGTCTCAGCTTTAAAAAACTCAGCGGATTCAACCAACATTATATGATGGTAGTGTTATTGCTAAAGAACATGCTGTGATTTCTATGACTGATGATGAAGAGACATTGATTTTGGAAGAAGAGAGTCAATCAAAGATGCTTAATAAACAAAATGACCCAATTTTAATAGAAAAGAAAATTAAGGTTTCTCCAATTGATTATTCAAAGTTGAATAAGATAAAAGAAGATTTTAGTAAACGTTTTGTTACTCAAAAAGAATTGTCTGCAGAACAAGCTTTTTGGTTAAAACATTCGTCCTTTTCTGAAACACCAGTTGTAACACCCCCAAAATAGGTCGCAGCGGAATAAGGATCCGGGGCGTGTTACTTATCAGATCAATAACACAAGATAATATAAGAACGACACAAAAAGTCGTTTAAACTGATACATTGGATTTATTTAAGTATTTGTTACAAAAGCCCGAAGCTTTACTTGATATTGTTACAAAGATTTACAGCCCATAACAGATAAACAAAATGTAATGCGACTAAATCTTTAATGCATGACTTCAAAATATAACCCCCAATGTATCCTTCGCACCTCGTGCTTAATGACCTCCTGAAAAACATTGCATTTAAAACGTCAACATAAAGTTGGTGAATTTCATAGGTTTAATAAATGATCATGCAGGACCGCAAGACTTTCCCTGTGATAATGCAACAGATGCAGACATCACAAATGTATTTACGTTTTCCTAAGCTCATGACACCGAAACTCGACATAATTGAATACAATATATAGATATATATTGCCTACATTGCCCGTGATGATGTTCAACCCTTAACATCCAGTATCCGACATGAAATACGTTCGTTTCTAATGATAGCTAGTCACCCGAACGGGGAAGTCATCCCAAATAGATCTATTTATAATCATTCGCGCTCACATAATGTAATCCACGACTACATATATGTAATTTAACAGTTCATGATTCATGGGCACAGTGGGTTATCGCTACTTAGGCAAAACGTAATCATGATAAAATGTACACTTGCGTCCAATTTGTAAAACGTGCATATGTTTCTCACCCCAAAACTTATAAAGTATGATTAAAGTAAAACGTGGGGCTATGAACTCACCTCAAATGAATTTGAACAGAGTATATCACTACTGATAAAGCGTCACGATAAAGACTGAATGCAACCTAATAAAGTATAGGTCGATTAAGAAGACTGCTAAGCATACAGACGAATAGTACACAATACAATGCCACATATATACTTGTAGTGAATTTTGATAAAATCATTGATGTATTTAGGATATAATAAAGGTTTTGATCTTTTATAATTAACATTGTACTATCGTTTGGGCTATCATTAAGGATAAAGGTCATGACAGTAAGTTTGAGGAGTCTAGGACACTTTAAATCGTAAATCCAGAACTCGTCAATACGTTACTCCGAAGAGGCCTCAATATCCTTTATAAAATTCCCTACTAATATAGCACTTGTAGTTAAAAATTGATATTTTAAATCATAAAGAAAAATGTTTTGAATATATAATTATAAAAGTAGATTAAAAGAAACTAGTTTTGAGAAATAAGTAGTTATAACTTGAACTGTACGTATCAGATTCGTTTCTCAACAAAATAACTTGATTCCGGAGTCTATGATTATCTAATAAGACTCTACTTTTCAAATATATAAGTTATTTTAACCACTTGTTTTATCAATAATATTTTATACTCAATATGGGAACAATTAGGGTTTTATGAGTTTTGAATATGTTTACATAATATTTTCAATAAAACAAGCATAACAAGTATAGATATGATCATGGCATGCATATATAAATGTAATAAGAGTATAAGGATGATAATGGAACCTTGTTTGAAGATTATAACAACACTTAACAAGTTTTTCCCAAAATCAAGATCCAAAAGTTCCAAGCTTAACTTCAAAAACACTTTTCTTGCAAAATCTTTTCCAAACTTAACCAAATCTTCAAATATTCTTAGAACACCTTAGGAATGATATAAGAACACTTATATGATCAAGAAAAATCAAGCAATGGTTTGCTTCTTGAAGGTGTTTTGAGCCGTGAGCTCTTATAAGGGTAAAGGAGGGTTTTGTTTGATTTTTCAAGTAAAGGTAGAAGTGTAGATGTGGTTTTCTCTTAACCCTTGCACTCCTATTTATACTAGCTAAGATCCTTAGCATATTCCTTGGTCACTTGAGCCTTTGCAAGGTGTCAAGTGGTATAGCACAAGGTTTTGAGAAACAATGGGTTGGTTTTGGCTAGTCATAGCATCAAGTGGTGAAAGGTTCATGCAATGAAGGTTCTTATTGATGTCATGGTGACCAAAGGCCTTCTAGATGGCTTATGTACACGTTTTTAAGGGTTAGGGTAGGATATGTATGCATTTGTTCATTTATCTAGTGTATATATGTATATATAAAGCCTAAAGTAACATATGTTTAATTAAAAGTATAACTTGCATATGTAAATGTATAATTTCAATTCCTTTAATATGAAAATGTCTAATGTGATAAATATATTGAGTTTTAATTATACTTTAAGTATTGAGTTCAAATTGTGGGTATTCGATGAAGCGTAGATAAATTAACGTGCTTCCGGGAAGGCTTAAACGCACTTTATCGCGAAACGTAAACATTTTACGTAACCAACAAAAATAAAATGTGCAATGTTGATAATTATCCTCTTAATAATCATATAACACTTGATTGATGACAACATTTAATCGTTTAATGCCCGTTTACATTGTATGATCATTTTTAGTTTACGCGATTTAACTTAACTTTTACAGTTTAAGAGCAAACGCGTAAAACCCTAAAAATAAATTGTGCATTACATAATGTCGTACAATGACCTAAGTTACGAGGTGTTATAGTCTTCCCCCGTTAAATGAGCCTTGTCCGCAAGGCTTATGACATGGCACTTGTCGATGGTGCGGTCTTGGTGAAGAGGTGTGGATATTTCTTCCTGAACTGATCTTCACGTTCCCACGTAAACTCAGGGCCCCGCCTAGAGTTCCATCGAACCTTGACAATTGGGACACGGCTTCGCCTCAATTGTTTGACTTCACGATCCATGATTTCAACCGGCTCCTCAACAAAATGAAGATTTTCATCCACTTGGAGTCCTCCCAACGGAACGACTAATGGATCGTCAGAATAACATTTCTTTAAGTTGGATACATGAAACGTATTGTGGACCCTGCTCAGCTCTTGAGGAAGCTCAAGCTTGTAAGCAACGGTTCCAACCTTTTTCAAAACCTTGAAAGGTCCGACATATCTGGGGTTTAACTTCCCCCGTTTGCCAAAACGTACGACCCCTTTCCAAGGCGAAACCTTAAGCATAACTTTGTCCCCAACTTGAAACTCCATTGGCTTACGCTTTAAGTTGGCGTAGCTCTTTTGTCGATCGCGAGCGGCTTGCATCCTTTGCTTGACTTGAATGATTCTCTCCGTTGTTTCTTGCACTAATTCTGGACCAGTGAGTTGAACTTGCCCAACCTCAGCCCAGCAAACAGGTGAACGACATTTTCGACCATAAAGTGCTTCAAAGGGTGCAGCCTTAATGCTAGCGTGATAACTGTTATTGTATGAGAACTCGACCAATGGCAAATGTTTAACCCAACCATTTCCAAAGTCGATTACGCAAGCACGTAGCATATCCTCGAGAGTTTGGATAGTCCTCTCACTTTGTCCGTCAGTTTCTGGATGATATGCAGTACTCATATCTAAACTCGTACCCAAAGCCTTCTGAAGTGACTTCCAGAAATTTGATGAGAATCGAGGGTCACGATCACAGATAATTGATACAGGTATTCCATGCTTCGTGACTACCTCCTTTAGGTACATCCTCGCCAGTTTATCCAAGGGATCCGTTTCCCTCATTGGCATAAAAATGGCAGACTTCGTTAGTCGGTCAACGATTACCCAAATAGTGTCATAACCCTTGCGTATGACTTTAGGAAAGGCTTTGTGACAAATCCATCATGATGTTGGTGCCACTTTCCATTCAGGTATATCGGGTTGCACTAAACAAACCCGATGTGGTTATTGTGTTCGGCTTTGACCTTAGCACATGTCAAAACACTTTGCTAACATAGGGGCGATGTTTGCCTTCATATTGGGGCCACCAGTTATAGCTTCTTTCATGTCTTGTAGTAGTCTTGTCAGAACCGGATGTATTGAGTATTTTGATTTATGGGCACTCGTGATGTTCAGTCTGTAAACGCCATAACAAGGTAACCACTCCTGCCATTGAGGCATAGAGTTTCCATCCGTCGTGGTTCCAACTTTCTGTTCTGAAATTTTCTCCGGTTCTTTTGAATTTCTCAACTAACATACCTCAACATCCTCCTTTGTGTTCTCCAGTTTTCTTGCTTCTGTGCTTGGGCGTTCAGGATTTGTTTAGGAAGATCCAAGCCAATAGTCATCACTAAGGCCCGAACCCTTAGTGGTTCTCGTTCCTTCCTGCTCAGAGCATCAGCAACAACATTCGCCTTCCTGGGTGATAACGAATTTCACAATCGTATCCATCAGCAATCTAACAGCGCACGTTGCCTCATATTTTAAATCCTTCTGATCAAGAATTTGTTGTAAACTTTATGATCAGTGAGACACTTGTGCATCTTGGTCCGTACAGATAGTTGCCTCACATCTTCTTAGATGCGAACTCTACTGACCCAAGTTTCTAAATCATTGTTGTTGTATAGTTCTTCTCATTGAATTTTTAAACTGACGTGATTGCATAAGAAATCACCTTTTCTCTTTGCATCAACACGCGCCCAAAACCCTTATTGAAGGCGTCAACAGTATGCGATAAAATCTTCGCTTCCCTCAGGTAAGGCTAGGATTGGTGCACTGCACAGCTTCTGCTTCAATAGTTGAAAAGCTGTTTCTTGTTTATCACCCCAATCAAACTTGACACCTTTCTGGGTTAGTTTGGTCATTGTTTTGGCTATTTTTGAAAACCATTCGATAAAATCTTCTATAATAGGCCGGCAAGGCCCAAAAAATTGGCGAATCTCTGTTGGTGTTTTAGGAGACGGGCCCAATCCTGATAGATTCAATCTTGGCATGGGTCAACATTGTAGAAGAATACCTTGACATGTCGACGCGCGTTGTGCCACCGAGGAATTGAATTCTTGGGGATCCAGAAATGTCACACTTAGAGAATACTTGGCATACAATTCTGTCCTTCTTAAGCAATTTTAAGATTTGCCTAAGATGCTCCTTCTATGTTCCTTCTTACTTTTGGAGTAGATCAAGCATTAGTCGCTCTCGATGAAGCACAATTCTCCAAACGCGCGCGCCCAGGTTCTCACGCGCGCGCTCTCACGCCCGGTCGCTCTCAGATCACTCGCGAACCGGTGGCGATCGGTGCGCGCTAAACTGAAAGGAATGACTTGGAATTCATATGAGACGTATCGAGTCATGAATGCAGTCTTGAGGCTTCGCTCTTCTTTCTCGAACTCTCAATCGGGTGATCCCGGACCTCAGATCGATCTTTGAATAACCATGCACTCCGACCCTTGCAGCTGGTCGAATAGGTCGTCAATCCTTGGGAGTGGGTAACGGTTCTTTACCGTCAATTTGTTCAATTCTCTGTAGTCGATACACATCCGGAAAGAACCGTCTTTCTTCTTGACGAATAGGACAGGAGCTCCCCAAGGTGAGGAACTTGGTCTTATGAAGCCCTTGTCCGTAAGTTCTTGTAGTTGCTCTGCTAGTTCCTTCATTTCCGACGGTGCTAATCTATATGGTGCCCGTGCTACAGGTGCAGCACCAGGTACCAATCGATTCTAATTCCACTTGTCGAGTGGTGTGGTTATACCGGCAGTCTCGGGGAGAAAAACTTCAGGAAATTCCCGAACAACTGGCACGTCTTCAAGTTGCTTCCCCTTTGACTTATCCTCGTCCTTGGTGGTGGTGATATTTGCTAAGAATACGTGACATCCTTTTGCTAAATACTCTTGAGCTTTAGTACACGAGATGATGCTCAATCTGTTGATGCTTGATCACCTCGTCGATTAAAATTTCGTCTCCAAAAGGAATACGAACGATCTTTTCCGCACAGACGATAACGGCATGGTATTTTGCCAACCAATCCATACCAATGATTACGTCAAAACTACCTAGTTCTACGGGCATCAGCATTAGGTCTATGTTGAAAGGTTATGATTTGAGAAGATTAACGTTTACAACCCGTAAATAGGTTTACCCAACAATTCGCGCGTCAGGCTAGTTCGACATCGTAATATGAATCTAATGCAGTTGGAGTGATAGTGTTGTCCCAATATGTGATAACAATCTTGAGAGCTAAATGTAGTTAGATACAAACTCCTATCTGGGCACCAGTATCCAAATAAAATAGATTGGCTAGCGATTGTTTAGGAGAAACGTTACCGTACGCATTGTTGTCTGGTTTGCCCAGTATTTTCCCACAGCTTACACCTTTGTCGGAGCCTTGGCAATTTCACATCCCGATTACCCCGATTGTGTTGTTCTTCAATTTTGGAATCCTTCTTGATAGTCCTTGAGCCACCACATTCAAAACAACCATTGCCCCCCTGGATTAGCCCCAGGGTTGGCATTTTTGGGGGGGTCTTGGCAGTCACGAGATAAGTGGGGACCAAATCGGTTGCCACTTTTGGCATTTTGAAGCACATAGGACGTAGTGGTGATAGTTTCACTTAGTACACCAAGGTCTAGTGTCCCTTCGTATTGTCCCCTTTAACATCCCCTGCGGCGTAGGCGCTTTCCGTGTTTTTGCCTCTGTTTGCTTGCTGAATCTGGTTGTATTTTCTTCCGGGGCAGAGTCCTCAGCTTTTCTTTTGTTATCACGCGAGCGTTCAACATAGGCCTTGGTTTGTGTCCTCCATTATCGGTAGTAACTAAATTAACTTCTTGCATAGTTTTTGATTTTGATGCCTTTACGTACCAAGTTATCCCAAAAATATCGGGCAAGCCAACCGATATATCTTTCAAATTTGGTCTGACTCTTCGGAAACATTTGGCAACACATCAAGGCTAGTTGTTGAAATCGTTCGATTATAGGCCACCACTATCAGGTGCCTTAACCTTAAGATTCCACATTCAGCCTCATCTTCTTGATCTCGCCCCCTCGGGGGGGACAGGTATTTATCAGTCCTCTTTTTCTTCAGTGTTGCCCATGGCATGGCATGAGCTGCCTCCGGCAGTAGTGGTTTTAACATGGGATTCCACCATGTAAGAGCAGTCGTCTTGCTGAGTGCAAAGTCGCAAATTTGACTTTGACTAGCTGTGTGCAATTGCTAATATGAACACAGACTCCATCTTCTTCAAACCATCGGTAGTTCCAACTACTCCCTCAGATTGCCCTTGAAGTTCAAGGGTTGGCATTTTAGGAAGTCCGGGTAGGGCATTCACGAGCAACTTGCACAGGCCTTATGAGACCTACTCGAAAGAATGTGCTAATCATCACCATTTCCTGGTTGTATCACGTGCTCGCCAGTGCAAGCGTTAACACCTTCGTTAATCATGGCTGCAGTTGGGCACCATGGTGACGAGTTGTGGGTTGTAGGTCTGTGACTGGTGGGGGAGTTGTGGTGATGGGCCTTGGACCTAGTGGTTCTATGTGGCCTTTCCTCTTGGTGCCTTTTCTTTAAATCACAAGAAAACATAATACCCGTAGATTTCAAAAATCTTAACCATAACCCGATGTATACATAATGAATAAAACGAGATCACAAAACCAAGGTGGAAATAACAAATAGTATTGAAATTGTTACAAAATCGCATTTCATTCACGGATAAACTCGATTTCATATAAAACATAATCCATCCTTTTCATATATAACTTGGAAAATAATACATGATTGGTTTATATACAAATGATCATAACAACTAGGTTACAAGACAAAATAACCTAAAGCCATACTAGCCGAGATATACCCGTAACACTTAGTATGCTATACAAGATAGCTAATCAAAACACAAAAGATCTATACCGCCTGCTAGCTGGGAATAACCCATAATACTTAACAGGCTGCATAGCATAGCTACACATAACCAAAATCTAGGAACAACTACCAGCCTCCTCTGGTGCATCGGGCTGTGCCGGACCTTCTGCGGGTCCCTGCTGCCTCTGAAACTCAGCCATCTGTGTCTGTAGCCCCTTTAGCAGCTTTAGTGCCATAGTCAACTGAACTTGTCTCTGGTGGTCTGCTGCCTGTAATCCAGAAATCAATGCACGCTGTTCCACTACCGTAGTACGTAGTGCCAAAACATGTGAACATGTATCGTCGCTAACGTCCATAGAAAATCCCCAGGCCTCACGGGCCATCCAAGCCTCCCTCTCGACCATAACTGCTAGATGATGGTGAATAGGCCTATCTCTATACAATAGGTTGACTCGGCCTCTCAGCTCAGACCGATCGTCTCAAGCATCCTCCATCAAACCATGCATGATGGTAGTCTCCTGATCAAAAGTGTTAGAGAGATCGGTAATATTCTGATTGACTCCCTCTATGGTGGTTGGTGCGATCTCCTCGATGGCTTCCACCAGACCATCCTACTCATCCGTGATGCCATAGTCTAACTCCCTAGATATCGGACATCCAGGATGTCTAGGAGCGTCATCTACCATATCGACAAATTTATAAAGGTCTTCCCTTGCTACAACATAAGGGTCTTCCCTTGGTATGGCAGGTACATCATGCCTAGCAGCACCGGCCGCTGAAGTCTCCCCGACCTCGTAAATAGGGGTAGGAGAAGCAAGACGAGGCCTCTTCCGAGGAGGTAAACAACTCTCGGGAATCTCAATACGAGTAGGGCTAATAGGTGGAGATAGTATTTGGGGAGGTGGTGGAGATGGTGTTTGGGGAAATGGTGAGTATGAGATAAAGAATATAGAGTCGGTACGATCAACAGCTGGTAAAGCGACAACTGTAGAGTCGGCAGAAGCTAGGTGCTCCTCCTCCTCATCCTCCTCATCATCATCTCCTATGTCAGCAGGATAGTAGGCAGGGTCCTCCTTAGGATCCTCCTCATCCTCCTCCTCTGGATCTCCCTCTAGATCAGACTCGGGAATATATCCCGGTGAGTCCGCAGTAGGTGAAACAACAGCAGGTAATGGTTGCTCCTTAGCTGGAAAGACATGATCCTCAGGTGGCATAAACTCCGGGTACTCTGGCTCCGGTACATATGGTATGTAAATAGGTGAAGGTGGTGCCTCCGGGCCAGGCACGTAATCCGGTGATGGTGGTGCCTCTGGGCCAGGTATGTAATCCGGCGATGGTGGTCCGTCAACTCCTGGTGACTCCATGTCTGGATATTCCAGCTCCGTTAAGTATGTAATAGTAGAATGTTTGGAATCGGACATGATAATATCTAAAATCATAAGTAACTTATATAAGTATGCTAATATAAGACTTTAGTAGTAATTTACATACTATAATGTAAACACGTATATTAATCATGTAAGCACTTAGTATTTCTAACTAATGCAAACAAATAATTTATGTATGTCCCGAGAAAACCCCTTTTTATGAATGCAATGTTTGAAAATGGTTATAGTCCAGCAAAACATTTGACCTGGTTCTCTATAACCTTGGCTCTTGATACCAATCTGTAACACCCCCAAAATGGGTCGCAACGGAATAAGGATCCGGGGCGTGTTACTTATCAGATCAATAACACAAGATAATATAAGAACGACACAAAAAGTCGTTTAAACTGATACATTGGATTTATTTAAGTATTTGTTACAAAAGCCCGAAGCTTACTTGATATTGTTACAAAGATTTACAGTGCCCTTAACAGCTAAACAAAAATGTAATGCGACTAATCTTTAATGACATGACTTCAAAATATACCCCCATAGTATCCTTCGCACCTCGTGCCTTAATGACCTCCTGAAAACATTGATTTAAACCGTCAAACATAAAGTTGGTGAATGCATTAGGTATAATAAAGATCATGCTGGACCGGCAAGACTTTCCCCGTGATAATGCAACAGATGCAGACATCACAAATGTATTTACGTTTTCCTAAGCTCATGACACCGAAACTCGACATAATTGAATACAATATATAGATATATATTGCCTACATTGCCCCCTTTTTTAGTCCGTGATGATGTTTCACTTAACATCCAGTATCCAACATTGAAATTACGTTTCGTTTCTATTGATAGCTAGTCACCCGAACGGGGATAGTCGATCCCAAATACGATCTATTTTAATCATTCCGCGCTCACATAAAGTAATCCACGGACTTACGTATATGTAATTTAACAGTTCATGATTCAAGGGCACAGTGGGTTATCGCTACTTAGTCAAACGTAATCATGATAAAAATGTATTACACTGCGTCCAATTTGTAAAACGTTATGCATATGTTTCTCACCCCAAACTTATAAGTATGTGATTAAGTAAACCGTGGGCTTTGAAAAACTACCTCAAATGAATTTGAATAGAGTATATCACTACCTGATAAAAGCGTCACGATTAAAGACTGAATGCAACTAATAATGTATTGGTCGATTAAGAAGACTGCTTAAGCAATCCAGACGATATAGTACACAATACAATGCCACATATTATACTTGTAGTGAATTTTGATAAAATTCATTGATGTATTTAGGATATATAAAGTTTTGATCTTTTACTAATTAACATTGTACTATCGTTTGGGCTTCATTATGGATAAAGGTCGTGACAAGTAAAGTTTGAGGAGTCTAGGACACTTTAAATCTTAAATCCAGAACTCGTCAATACCGTTACTCCGAAGAGGCCTCAATATCCTTTATAAAATTCCTACGAAATATAGCACTTGTACGTTAAAATTGATATTTAATCATAAAGAAAAATGTTTTGAATACTTATAATTATAAAAAGTAGATTAAAAGAAACCTAAGTTTTGAGAAATAAGTAGCTGTATAACTTGAACTGTACGTATCAGATCGTTTCTCAAACAAAATAACGTGATTCCGGCTGTCTATGATTATCTAATAAGACTCTACTTTTCAAATATTTAAGTTATTTTAACCATTGTTTTATCAATATATTTTATTACTCAATATGGGAAGAACCAATTCTAGGGTTTTATGAGTTCCTTGCTTTGAATATGTTTACATAATATTTTCAATAAACAGCATAAAAGTATAGATATGATCATGGCATCGCAATATATAAATGTAATAAGAGTATAAGGATGAATAATGGAACCTTGTTTGAAGATTATAACAACACTTAACAAGTTTTTCCCAAAATCAAGATCCAAAAGTTCCAAGCTTAACTTCAAAACACTTTCTTGCAAAATCTTTCCAAACTTAACCAAATCTTCAAATCTTCTTAGAACACCTTAGGAATGATATAAGAACACTTATATGATCAAGAAAATCAAGCAATGGATTGCTTCTTGGAGGTGTTTTTTGTAAGCAGTTGAGCTCTAATAAGGGTAAAAGAGGTTTTGTTGATTTTTCAAGTAAATAGATGAGTGATAGATGTTTTTGGGGTTATTTTTTTCTCTTAACCTTGCATTCCCTATTTATACTAGCCTAAGATCCTTTTTAGGCATATTCCTTGGTCACTTGAGCTTTGCAAAGGTGGTCTAATGGTTATCGCACAAGGTTTTGAAGAAACGATGGGTTGGTTTTGGCTAGTCATTAGCATCAAGTGTTGAAAGGTTCATGCAATGAAGGTTCATTATGATGTCCATGGTGGGACAAAGGCTTTCTAGATGGGCTTATGTACACGTCAGAAGGGTTGTTGGTAGGATATGTATGCATTTGTTCATTTATTTAGTGTATATATGAATTATATAACAGCCTAAGTTAAAACATATGTTTAATTAAAGTATAAACTTGCATATGTAAATGTATAATTTTCAATTCCTTTAATATGAAAAATGTCTAGTGTGAGTTAAATATATTGAGTTTTTAAATTATACTTTAAGTATTGAGTTCAAATTGTGGGTATTCGATGGAAGGTAGATAAATTAACGTGCTTCGGGAAGGCCTTAACGCACTTTATCGCGGAAACGTAAACATTTTTACGTAACCAACAAACCATAAAATGTGCAATGGTGATAATTTCCTCTTAAATAATCATTATAACACTGATTGATGACAAACATTTAATCGTTTAATGCCTGTTTTCATTGTATGTATTTTTAGTTTACGCCGATTTAACTTACTTTTACAGTTTAGTGCAAAACGCGTAAAAACCCTTAAAAATAAATTGTGGCATATTACATAATGTCATACATGACAAGTTACTTGAGGTGTTATATACAATGAGAACGACCTCTAAATGTGTCATTGTAAAAACAAACTCGTTGATTTTCTGAAATCAAAATAATATTGTACCATAATTGCTTCATATGAAAAGCTTGAAAGGCAAGAACCAACAACGAAGGATTGATCAATGTTTGTAGAAACCCTAAGTATGAAAATTCTTGCACTTTAGGACTCCAATCACTATCAGGAAATCATAGCATTAATTAACCTGAGAAAAACATTGCTTAAAAAACGGTTCACATTAAGTTGGTGAGTTATTAGGTTTGTTTAATATAAATGATAACCAAAGGTTTCCAAAAAATAGATTATGACCATTTAATTCCTTAAATGTCATTCCAAAATATTTGTATGATTTTTAGAAATCACATCTTTGTAAAGCCTGCATGATCGTTTCAAACCTTGTATGTTCCCCAAAATGTATGTATGAATATCACAATTTAAAAAGTTGTAAAATATGCATGACCATTTAAAATCCCCAAATAGTCACAAAGATATACGTATAAAGGTTGGATCACGATTGTACCATAGTATGCATGATAATTAAAGACTATTACAAAATATTCCAAGTAAGTATTGCCACTTTATTCAAGGCACAGTAAATATTCACGTGTGTATAACACAATGATTTCGATTACTCCACGTTCATGGATACTGAGGCACTAAATAAACAGTTGCCGTAATTGGACTACATGGATGTCCCACCTAGACACCCTCAACAATGAATTACTTTACATGTGCCTATACCGGATGTCCCCACCTGGACACCCTCAGCATTGAATTACATTACGTGTGCCTACACTAGATGTCCCCACCTGGACACCCTCTTCTAAGCATTGAATTAATTACGGGTGCCTACACAGGTGTCCCCACCTGGACACCTCAGCATTGAATTAAATTATAACATACAACACAGAGCTCAATCCATATCCAAAATATAGTATGTGTTTACGTTCAAAAACTAAACCAGGTATTGTATCTCCTCGCGAGATGTATAAATAAGTATATAAACCAGACAGGTAATCAACCATGTAAATGCGTTTGTAAACATGTATGCAAACGAGTTGTAAATGAGCACGTAACGAGTTTAAATCGAACACGTAATTTAAATTTGTAACAAGCATGTTCTCACCCCAAAGATATAAAACATATCATGTAAAACGTGGGGCTATGAACTCACCTTGATGTTGAAGAACGATTGATAGGTAGGCATCTAATTCACATTGATGATGAAGAACGATTGACAGATAGGCATCTAATATGCACGATACGAACGGAAGGCGAAGCTGCCTGACCATGAAGATGCAGCTTAACTTAACGGCTAAGTCCCACTAGCCTAGGATAATGTGTTTGGGTTTCCTAGTGAATTATTATGTCAACGCGACACGTTGATAAAGATTTAGATTTAAAGTCGTAATATCTTGGTGGTTGGTTAAATAAATAAGTTAAAATGTACGCACAGTGTGTAATATATTCTACATACATTACATTGGAAAATATTAAAACCCATTATATAACTCGTAGACCCGCGAAAGTATATAATAAAGACAGACAACTCAAGGATTAATGTGAACTGTATAATACTTTTGCACAGTATTATATAAAAAGTCGGTGAGTAAATAATTAAACCACTTATTTGACAACTCATTTTAAATATGAAAAAGTCCTGTAGACACACGTCTTAAGTTATAAATTAAACACACGACGTTTGTAAACTTTACAATAATTATGGTGTTACCTTCTTAGCTGAACATTATAGAATATAAAATACTATTTTATAAACTTATATTTCGTTTTTTCCCTCGACATGGTTAGCCCGTTCTTAAAATGGTTTATCTCACTTGTAAAAGTATAATTTTTCGTTCGTTGTCCAGGTTATTGTATAATACCATTTAATATATCTTAGAACATATCTTAATTCCTTTTATCGGTTCTCTAAAATAATAGAGTTTTAGTGAATCGTAAATATATAAATTTCATCATGAATTCTCCGTTTATATAACGTTTCCATTTTCGCAAAACTCGACGTTTCCTATATTCAATATATGTTGCAATTATCAACGTGTTAATATTTCAAACACTCACGTTTTCTAGATATAGTATATATGTATATTATTATATCTAAATTAAACAAATTAATAAATATTATATTTATTTAACCAATATACTACCACCTATAATATATCCGTTTTTTGATATTTATTAAAACCTTATGTTGTTTTCATTTGTTGTTTTGATATATATAAACCAAACGAACCCTCGTTGATCCCCTTGTTGATCTTTGAGCTAAACCAAACGCACCCGTTTGGCAAATCGGCCAAACCGAACACCCCCCCCTCTTGCCTAAAACCCAGATCCAAACGCCCCTTGAAGGGCTACCATAAACCAAACAGCCCTCTTCGGCGGTTAAACCCACGACCAAACGCACCCTTATGTTGTTTTTAATATCAAACGCACCTCTTTTGTTGCAAACCAAACCAAATTAAATCAAAACCAAACCCGACACACCCGGGGGTTGTCCCCGGCTGTCCCAACAGCCAACCCGTCACATCCTCGCTGTCCCGACACACCCACGTGGCTATGGACCCGCAACCCAAGGCGAGAATCCCTCCGCCCCCGGCTGTCCCGTTGTTTGACAGCCAACCCGACTCGTCAACCATACCCGGCTGTCACACCCGACCCGTACACACCCCTTGGTTGTTTAACTAAACCATATGCCCTTTTTGGATTGATACCATTAACCCAGCGACCTTTGGGGCGGTTAACCCTCAACAAGACGCACCCGATGTGTTGTTGTCATGATAAAACACCAAACAGAACGCACCCTTATGGTGGTTCATAAATCGCTACGCACATCCAAATTTGTTTAAACAAACCCAAATGCACCCTTATCGTACTATTTATAACCCGAAACAAACACTCCCTTGCTGCTATAACCTAAACCAAACGCACCCTCGTATGGTGGCTGACCCGAATCCAACCCAAACGCACCCTTCGCTGGTGAACCCCACAGATACAAACGCACCCTGATGTGGTGGTCTTTCCAGGGAAACCAACACCCCCTCGTGGTGTTTTATACCGAGACAAACGCACCCTACTCTTGTTAATAACCCAAAAACAAACATCATGTGCTGACCCGGGGACCCACAACAACAAACACACCCTTTTCGGGTGGCTGTCCCGCCACACGCACCCTCGTGGTGCCACCCCCAATGGCTGCTCTAACAGCCAAACGCACCCTGCCTTGAACCCGCTAAACCACGCGCCCCTTGTGCGTTTCCAGGCCAACAAACACCCTTTTGAGGTGTTATAACAAATCCAAACGCACCCTTCTCGGGTTGATATTAAAAAGCACACGCACCCTTATGGTGCTGTAAAGGTGGCGATGGTGAGGATGTGATGATGATGATACCGTGGTGGTTTCGGTGGGTGAGTGGTGGTGGTGGAGAAACGCGAGTGGAGGCGCGTGTTATAGGGGATCGAGTAGATCGTGTTATGAGGACCATTTTTGGAGTTGTCCGGAAAACTCGCCGGAAAAGTTTTCCGGCGGCGTCCGGTGTTGGCCGGCGGCGGTGGTGGCCGGATAATGTGGAGAGGGAGAGAGAATTATAAAAGACTGTGTGTGTAAATTTGTTTTCAAATGAAAAGTTTATAAAAATTAATATATATAATAAAAGTTATAATTTGAAGTGACAAGGGTATATTACTTGAGGGACTAAAGGTGTAACTTGTGGAGAAACTTTTATAAAATATTAGTTCGGGACTCGTTTGAGTGGCTTAACGGACGATTCAACTCTCGAAACTTGCGCCATTGTTTTCCAAATCATTTTTCTGATAAAAATGAGTATTCACTCGACTACTTTTCGTAAACGTTTTATAAAATTTATTTAAAACGTTTATTATTTATTTTTTATATTTTCGACAAACTTGTCCGTAAAAATGAATTTTAACTTCAATAACTGCGTTTTTAACAAACGTTTTCGATTATCAATATAATTAATTTATTAAATATTTTTATTTAATAAATTATGATAATTAAATATAAAATTAATTATTTTGGGTCGGCACGCGTTGTGCTCAAGATTTTTACGAGGACATTTCAGTCACCTTCTGACTGTTTTCGGATCTCGGTCAAAACTAAAAAGTTGTCAGGAACATCGTTTAACATAAAATTGCTTTAGAGTCCGAGTTATGAAAACATGCTTTAGATGGTCGTTCTTATAAGTCAAGCCAGACCCTAAAAGTCAACGATTGAAATCGTCATTCAAAAAAAATCGAAAATTCTCGGATGTTACAGTACCTACCCCTTAAAGAAATCTCGTCCCGAGATTAAATTTGTGTCATTCGATTGCGTGACCAAGGAAAGACTTAAGGTTTAATAACTCGTTCTAAACAAGACGCTGATAACTTTATTCAGCAAAATTCGGTGTTTCTACACTTCTCAATCTACCAAAAATTTTGGCTAGGTTTGTCCAGGATATTTAATCCATCAAAATGGGTATCTCAAAATATATCATTACAGATCTTATGACGGGTATAACCGCGTTATAGGAAAAGTCTCATTGTAGCGAAAACCTCAAGAAGAAGGTGTAGTCGCGTGAGTATGTTTGTAAAAGTTTCTAAATGTCCGAGGACGGAGTCTCATTTCTACTATTTGTAATGTTCGATGATTCACATCAACGTGGCTTATGGATGTAAGTACCCAACTTACTTGGCCGTACTAATTAGTATCATGACTTAAATTGGTGTACTATTTGTCTGCATTGAGTAATTCAACTAAATACTATATCGACATATGCTTATCTTGTTTAAGGTGGGTTTCATCACTTAGTTGATAAAGTTTGTACAATCTGGGACCACTCTAGGACCCAACAACAGCAACCATAACGACAATAACTATGACAAATGGTGATGGGATGCGGAGGGTAAGGACCCTCCTAGAAACAATATCCCCATAATAAAGTTTAATAAATAAGAGGAGCTCACAAGAGAGAGCTTATGCGATAGACGGCGGATTATGGTACTCAGTCGTTAGTTCGAGGATGACGCAACTCCAATAGTTCAATTGTGTAACAAGTCTGTTAGCTCCACTAACAGTTCGTGATTGCGAGGATTAGCAACGGCAAAAGTAATAACTTAAGAATGAGATAAGGTAATTCCAAGCGAGGCCTTAAGATTCTGCCGAGTGGTAGAACACGATTGTGTTTCTAGACCCTTTTCAACAGATTCTGGCGATTTTCGAATTTAGGTTCATACTCGTGTCATATCGGATACCATTAAGCCCACTCATTTATAATTCATTATTTGCATAAAGAAGCGTCCTAATTTATGTAAATAATCAATTGATAAACTTATGGTTCGGTGATTTATAATTTATTTATTTAACTGAAAAGGCGTCCCAATCCTTTCAAATAAACATATTATAAATCATCCTACTTAATAATTCCCGATGCAATACGCGTACCCACATAACTTTCAAGATGATGGATGACATGACGATGCATGTGCTCTAATGAGTATGGGACGAGTGTTCCAAACTCGTCTTCGGAGACAGGGAGTAAAACTACCCAAAAATATCGACCTAGAGTTCAAGATAGGTAATGAGTACCTTGGTTAGAGTAACCCAGGTAAAAGTCTCGATGAACCAGTCAACATAGCAATTATCATATAAATTCTCATATTACAAGTCCCGCCCATACAAGACTTGTAATACTTAGATTCATACATAATTCCATATAAACATAAAAAATTATAACGGTCTTCGTGTAATACAATATAGTATAAAGCAATGAAGAAAATAATGTCCTTAGAGACCATTGTTTAACTTACAATGCCTGAGAACGAAATGAAACCATTGTGCAACTCATAATGTCTAAGAAGTAAAATGAGACCATTGTATAACTCACAATGTCTGAGGTATAATTGAGACCATTGTGCAACTCACAATGTCTAAGAAGTAAAATGAGACCATTGTATAACTCACAATGTCTTAAGAAATGCTCTGGTATTTATATAAATAACTCTTATATAAATAAATGTGCGATATACGCAAAAGATGTAAGCATATATATTACATATATGTATGTCACGTAAGCACTTAATGCAGCACGTAATGTAAGCACATAAGCAAGTAGCGTGTATGCACTTTGAAAATGTTTGATGTGATGCAATGTTTGTGAAAACGACTATAGTCTAGGGTAAAATATGCAACCTAGTTCTCTATAGCCAGTGCTCTGATACCAATCTGTAACACCCCCAAAAATATGACAACGCAGCGGAATACCACTTGGGGTGCTACTTCATAATACACAGCGCTAGATACAAGAGAACGACCTCTAAATGTGTCGTTTGTAAAACAATCTCGTTGATTTTCTGAAATCAAAATAATAGTTGTCCCATAATTGCATCACAATGAAAAGCTTGAAAGCAACACAACGAGATTGATCATTTGTAGAAACCCAAGTATGAAATCTTGTCAATTTAGACTCCAATGCACATCAGGAAATCCAAGCATTTAATTCACCTGAGAAAAACATGCTTAAAAACGTCAACATAAAGTTGGTGAGTTCATAGGTTTGTTTAAATATAAATGATAAACCAAAGGTTTCCAACATGTGTATGACCATTTAATTCCTTAAATGTCCTTCCAAAATATTTGTATGATTTTTAGAAATCACACCTTTGTAAAGCCTGCATGATCGTTTCAAACCTTGTATGTTCCCCAAAATGTATGTATGAATATCACAATTCAAAAAGTTGTAAAATATGCATGACCATTTAAAATCCCCAAATAGTCACAAAGATATACGTATGAAGGTTGGATCACGATTGTACCATAGTATGCATGATAATTAAAGACTATCACAAAATATTCCAAGTAAGTATTGCCACTTTATTCAAGGCACAGTAAATATTCACGTGTGTATAACACAATGATTTCGATTACTCCAAGTTCATGAAACTGAGGCGCTAACATAAACAATGGCCGTGTGCTTACACCGGATGTCCCCACCTGGACACCCTCAGCACTGAATTACTTTACGTGTGCCTACACCGGATGTCCCCACCTGGACACCCTCAGCATTGAATTACATTACGTGTGCCTACACCGGATGTCCCCACCTGGACACCCTCAGCATTGAATTACATTACGTGTGCCTACACCGGATGTCCCCACCTGGACACCCTCAGCATTGAATTACATTGTAACATACAACCGGAGCTAATCCATAATCATAAAATATAGTATGTGTTTACGTTCAAAAACTAAACCAGGTATTGTATCTCCTCGCGAGATGTATAAATGAGTATATAAACCAGACAGGTAATCAACCATGTAAATGCGTTTGTAAACATGTATGCAAACGAGTTGTAAATGAGCACGTAACGAGTTTAAATCGAACACGTAATTGAATTTGTAACAAGCATGTTCTCACCCCAAAGATATATGTAAAACATGTAAAACGTGGGGCTATGAACTCACCTTGATGTTGAAGAACGATTGATAGGTAGGCATCTAATTCACATTGATGATGAAGAACGATTGACAGATAGGCATCTAATATGCACGATACGAACGGAAGGCGAAGCTGCCTGACCATGAAGATGCAGCTTAACTTAACGGCTAAGTCCCACTAGCCTAGGATAATGTGTTTGGGTTTCCTAGTGAATTATTATGTCAACGTGACACGTTGATAAAGATTTAGATTTAAAGTCGTAATATCTTGGTGGTTGGTTAAATAAATAAGTTAAAATGTACGCACAGTGTGTAATATATTCTACATACATTACATATGAAAAATAAACCATTATATAACTCGTACCGCGAATTATATAATAAAGACAAACAACTCAAGGATTAATGTGAACTGTATAATACTTTGCAAGTATTATATAAAAAGTGAGAGTAAATAATTAAACCAATTATTTCGACAACTCATTTAATTATTAAAAAGTCCTTGTAGACACACGTCTTTAAGTTATAAATTAAACACACGACGTTTGTAAAACTTTTACAATAATTATGGTGTTACCTTCTAGCTGAAAATTATAAAATATAAAATAATATTTTATAAACTTATATTTCGTTTCCTCGACAGGTCGCGTCTAAAATGGTTATCTCAATGTAAAAGTATAGTTTTTCGTTCGTTGTCCAGGTTATTGTATAATACCATTTAATATATCTTAGAACATATCTTAATTCCTTTTATCGGTTCTCTAAAATAATAGAGTTTTAGTGAATCGTAAATATAGAAAATTATATAAATTTCATCATGAATTCTCCGTTTATATAACGTTTCCATTTTCGCAAAACTCGACGTTTCCTATATTCAATATATGTTGCAATTGTCAACGTGTTAATATTTCAAACACTCACGTTTTCTAGATATAATATATATGTATATTATTATATCTAAATTAAACAAATTAATAAATATTATATTTATTTAACCAATTAAAACCACCAATAATTATTTATCCGGTTTTGATATTTATTAAAACCTTATGCTGTTTTCATTTGTTGTTTTGATATATATAAACCAAACGAACCCTCGTTGATCCCCTTGTTGATCTTTGAGCTAAACCAAACGCACCCGTTTGGCAAATTGGCCAAACCAAACACCCCCCCTCTTGCCTAAAACCCAGATCCAAACGCCCCTTGTTGGGCTGCCATAAACCAAACAGCCCTCTTCGGCTGTTAAACCCACGACCAAACGCACCCTTATGTTGTTTTTAATATCAAACGCACCTCTTTTGTTGCAAACCAAACCAAATTAAATCAAAACCAAACCCGACACACCCGGGGGTTGTCCCCGGCTGTCCCAACAGCCAACCCGTCACATCCTCGCTGTCCCGACACACCCCCGTGGCTGTGGACCCGCAACCCAACGCGAGAATCCCTCCGCCCCCGGCTGTCCCGTTGTTTGACAGCCAACCCGACTCGTCAACCATACCCGGCTGTCACACCCGACCCGTACACACCCCTTGGTTGTTAATAAACCAAATGCACCCTTTTTGATGATACCATCAACCAGACGCCCTTTGGGGCTGTTAACCCCCAACCAAACGCACCCGATGTGTTGCTTGTCATGATAAACACCAAACCGAACGCACCCAATATGGTGGTTCATAAATCGCACGCACCCTAATCTTGTTTAAACAAACCCAACGCACCCTTCGTACTATTTATAACCCGGAACAAACACTCCCTTGCTGCTATAACCTAAACCAAACGCACCCTCGTATGGTGGCTGACCTTAATCCAACCCAAACGCACCCTTCGCTGGTGCACCCCACAGATACAAACGCACCCTGATGTGGTGGTCTTTCCATCAAAACCAACACCCCCTCGTGGTGTTTTATACCGAAACAAACGCACCCTACTCTTGTTAATAACCCAAAAACAAACACTCATAGCTGCTGACCCGGGACCCACAACCAACAACACACCCTTTTCGGGTGGCTGTCCCGCCACACGCACCCTCGTGGTGCCACCCCCATGGCTGTCCAACAGCCAAACGCTCCCTGCCTTGAACCTGCTAAACCACGCGCCCCTCGGTGGTTTCACAGCCAACAAACACCTTTTGAGGTGTTATAACAAATCTAAATGCACCCTTCTCGGGTTGATATTAAAAAGCACACGCACCCTTATGGTGCTGTGAAGGTGGCGGTGGTGAGGGGGTGATGATGATGATACCGTGGTGGTTTCGGTGGGTGAGTGGTGGTGGTGGAGAACCGCGAGTGGAGGCGCGTGTTATAGGGGATCGAGTAGATCGTGTTATGAGGACCATTTTTGGAGTTGGCCGGAAAACTCGCCAGAAAAGTTTTCCGGCGACGGCCGGTGGTGGCCGGCGGCGGTGGTGGCCGGATAATGTGGAGAGGGAGAGAGAATTATAAAAGAGTGTGTGTGTAAATTTGTTTTCAAATGAAAAGTTTATAAAAATTAATATATATAATAAAAGTTATAATTTGAAGTGACAAGGGTATATTACTTGAGAGACTAAAGGTGTAACTTGTGGAGAAACTTTTATAAAATATTAGTTCGGGACTTGTTTGAGTGGCTTAACGGACGATTCAACTCTCGAAACTTGCGCCATTGTTTTCTAAATCATTTTTCAGATAAAAATGAGTATTCACTCGACTACTTTTCGTAAACGTTTTATAAAATTTATTTAAAACGTTTATTATTTATTTTGTATATTTTCGACAAACTTGTCCGTAAAAATGAATTTTAACTTCAATAACTGCGTTTTTAACAAACGTTTTCGATTATCAATATAATTAATTTATTAAATATTTTTATTTAATAAATTATGATAATTAAATATAAATTTAATTATTTTGGGTCGGCACGCGTTGTGCTCAAGATTTTTGCGAGGACATTTCAGTCACCTTCTGACTGTTTTTGGATCTCGGTCAAAACTAAAAAGTTGTCAGGAACGTCGTTTAACATAAAATTGCTTTAGAGTCCGAGTTGTGAAAACGTGCTTTAGATGGTCGTTCTTATACGTCAAGCCAGACCCTAAAAGTCAACGATTGAAATCGTCATTCAAAAAAATCGAAAATTCTCGGATGTTACACCTGCGTTTACACAAAACGGTCTTAAGAATTATTAGCAAATGTGAGTGCCTCATGTCCTAAAGTGGTCAACAAACGAGATAAATTCATTGCTACTACACCTGTCACTAAGAAAAGCCATGTAACCTTTGCTGATCCATTAGATACCTCAGGAAATAACACACCCACACATGTCAAGCATCATTCAGCTCCACAGACTAATGTTCCTAATATTCCTTCTACAGGAATAAGTACAACCTCGACAGCTTAAGAGCCACACAATGCATGATAAGACATTACCAGCTGACGGTGTGACCAAGATGAAAGTAGAAGAACACCCTAGGAAAAATAAGTCTAAATTGAGCAAAACGAATCGTGTTGATTCTAGTACTAGCGTTAGGCGTGCTGTAATTAATACGAATTCTAATTCACTTTGCAAGACATGTAATGAATGACTTATTTCCTCTACTCATGTTAAGTGTGTTGAACGTTTCTTAAAATCTTACAACAAATCCCCAGTCAAACAAATTTGGAGAGTTAAACAAACATGGAAACCAACAAGCAAAATATTTACCAAAGTTGGCTATCATTGGAAGCCCATTGGCAGAATATTTTCCTTAGGTGATCAGTGCCCTTTAACTAGGATTACTAAACCTAATGCATTGTCTGTAAAAACAATGGAAGCCCACTGGTAGACTAATCCCATTAGGAGGACAGTGCCCTTTAGTTAGGCCTACTACTCCTACTAATAGTCTCACTCCTGTGGAACCTAATCTTGTTTACTCTAACCAATAAGACCCCAACTGTAATTGGGGATCTAATTTATCAAACTTTCCATTGTCGTCTTTGTTTAAATGCAGGTCGTACAGATCATCCTTTGGTATTTGGACTCAGGCTGTTCAAAACATATGACTGGAGATCGCTTACAGCTCAGAAATTTCATAAAGAAGTTAATCGGGACTGTTAGATTCGGAAATGATCATTTTGGTGCGATTATAGGTTATGGAGATTACGTTATTGGTGACAGTGTTATCTCCAGGGTATACTATGTGGAAGGACTTGATCACAACTTGTTCTCTGTTGGTAAATTTTACAACTCGGATCTTGAAGTTGCCTTCAGAAAACATACGTGTTTTGTCAGAGATTTAGAAGGTGTCGATCTTATAAAAGGCAGTTATGGCACGAGCCTATACACCATTTATGTTGAAGACATGATGAAGTCCTCTCCCATCTGCTTAATATTTAAAGCCTCAAAGAACAAGTCCTGATTATGGCATCACCGTTTGAATCATCTAAACTTTGGTACATTGAATGATCTTACTCGCATAGATCTTGTTTAAGGCTTACGTCGGTTGAAGTTTGAAAAGGATCATCTGTGCTCGGTATGTCAACTTGGCAAGAGCAGGAAAGCAACCCACAAACCCAAAACTATTACCACCGTTATGGACGTTCTTCACACCCTTCATATGGATTTATGCGGACCAATGAAAGTACAGAGTATAAATGGTAAGAAGTACATTCTTGTAATAGTTGATGACTATTCACGATTTACATGAGTGCAGTTTTTGAGAACTAAGTACGAGACTCCAGAGTTCGTTATCAAGCTGCTTAAACAACTTTAAGTCGGTCTCAATAAGAAAGTCAAGAATGTTCGCATAGATAATGGCACTGAATTTGTCAACAAAGAATTAACTGCTTACTATAAAGTGTCGGCATTACTTACGAGAAAACTATTCCGAGAACTCCTCAGCAAAATGGCGTTGTCGAATGACAGAACCGCACACTCGTGGAAGCTGCTCGGACAATGCTGATATTCTTAAAAGCTCCTATGTTTTTTTGTTCAGAAGCTATTGCTACTGCCTGTTACACTGAAAACCGATCCCTAATACATACTCTTCACAACAAAACCCCTTATGATCTTATCCATGATAAGAAGCCAGATCTCTCCTTCCTTCATACTTTTGGGGCTCTTTTCTACCCAACAAATGACAGTGAAGATCTTGGCAAATTGAAAGCTAAAGCAGACATTGGGTTCTTTGTTGGTTACGCACCGAACCGAAAGGGTTACAGAATCTACAACAAACAGACACGACAAATCATGGAAACTATTCACATTACATTCGATGAGCTGACTGAGCATATGGCTCCTGTACACTCTGGTTTAGGACCCGCACTTAATCTGTTGACGCCTGGTCCTATAAGTTTCGGGCTTGTACCTAATACCACTCCTGTAGCACCCTATGTACCCCCCACTAGTAATGAATTAGAAATCTTATTCCAGCTGATATTTGATGAATATTTTCATCCTACTCCTAGTGATCGTCTGGAACCTCATGTTCTTGCAGCTCAAGTTCCAGTCAATCAATCCGGTCCATCAGTATCTCTATCCCTTGATCAAGATGCACCATCAGGCAGTCATTCTCCCTCATCTTCAGATCATCAATCATCTTTGGTACATCAGGATGTTGTAGCAGACCATTCATTTGAAGTAAATCCTTTTGCTCCAGTTGATCCTCTGAAGCATCATCCTCTGAGGACATTTTGATTACTGAACCTAACCAAACCTTTTAACCTTATAAACATTTCCGAAAGTGGACCGTCTCTCGTCCTATTGATAATATTATTAGGAACCCTTCTCGACCAGTATCTACTCAGAAATAACTTGCTACGAATGCTTTGTGGTGCTTCTACAACTCCGTACTTTCCAAAGTCAAACTAAAAAATTTCAAGTCTGCTGTCACTGAAGATTGCTAGTTTCAAGCCATGCAAGATGAAATCCATGAATTTGATCGACTGGACATATAAGAATTAGTGCCACCTCTAGACTGTGCCAAAATTATTGCTCTTAAGTGGATCTATAAGGTGAAACTTGACGAGTATGGTGATGTGTTGAAAAACAAGGCACGTGTGGTAGCAAAAGGGTTTAATCAAGAGGAAGGGCTTGACTTTGAAGAATCCTTTGCCCTGGTTTCTAGACTTGAAGCTATCAGAATCTTCCTCGCCAATGCTGCCAGCAAAAACATGACCGTTTATCAAATAGGCGTAAAAACTGCAATCTTAAATGGCGAGCTTAAAGAAGAAGTCTATGTTAGCCAACCAGAAGGCTTCATTGACCCAGATCATCCACAACACTTCTACCGTCTGAAGAAAGCTCTTTACGGCTTGAAGCAGGCACCACAAGCATGGTATGACACTTTATCAAAGTTTCTTCTGGATCAAGGATTCTCCAAGTGTGTAGTCGATCCAACATTATTCATTCCCAAAACAGGCAAACACACTCTTCATGTTCAAATATATGTCGATGATATCATCTATGCCTTGACTGATCCTAGAGACTGTGACCGCTTTTCTAATGAAATGAGTTCTAAATTTCAAATGTTGATGATGGGTCAAATATCATTTTTCTTAGGCCTACAAATTTCTCAAAATCCCAGAGGCATTTTCATAAATCAATCTAAATACGCTAAGGAGATTTTAAAGAAATTTTATTTTCATCTAAGTGACCATGTAGACACTCCCATGGTGGACAGAACTAAACTAGATGAGGACCTCTCAGGTATCCTGATTGACCAGACTCGTTATCGTAGTATGGTTGGATGCCTGATGTATCTCACAGCTAGTAGACCTGACCTAGTTTTTGCTGCGTGCATGTGCACTAGATATCAATCTAAGCCCACCAAAAAGCACTTGGAAGTAGTTAAATGGGTCTTTCGGTATATTCAAGGAACCATAAACATGGGTCTTTGGTATCTGAAAGACACCGCTATGGCACTAACAGCATACGCAGATGCAGATCATGCAGGTTGTCAGGACACTCGATGAAGCACATCTGGAAGTGCACAGTTCCTTGGTGATAAGTTAGTAAGTTGGTCATCCAAGAAGCAAACTAGCACGTGTATTTCTTCAATAGAGGCTTAGTACATTGCTATGTCCGAATGCTGTGTCCAAATTCTATGGATGAGGTCTTAGTTATCTGACTACGACTTTACATACAATCACGTCCCTCTGTATTATGACAACAAGAGTGCCATAGCTTGGTGTTGCAACAACATTCAGCATTCCAGGTCCAAACACATCGACATCAGACATCATTTCATCAAAGAACAAGTAGAGAAGGGAGTGGTTGAGTTGTATTTTGTGAGGACCGAGTATTAACTGGCTGATATATTCACTAAGGCACTACCGAGAGAGATATTTAAATTTATTCTCCCAAGGCTTGGCATGAAGTGTATGAAGCCAGAGACACTCACACGTCTTCAAGATGAGAAGGATGAGTAACGGATTTGCTTCAAATATCCTCTGTATATATATGTGTAAATAGTTTAAAACCAAAATCAAAATACAAAAATATAAAACCATGAAAATCAAATACAAAAATATAAAATCAGAAAACACCAAAAATATGTTTTCCCAGACATGTCTTCCGTTTATTGATAACATTTACGGACCTAGAAATGTCATTCAATAATGACACAGGTTTTTAAATGAAGCTCAAATGGAAGTTTAAACCTCACAAAACATGTCTCTATGGCTTGTTATTATTTCTGCTATGCAACCCGGTTTTCAAAATGAGGAAAGCATGTCTCCAAAAAGATGGTTGTTCCTAACAACTGGTGATTAAGTTCTCCCGGGCATAGATACTTTATATCCATGCAACTTCGATCTGATGTACGCTTCATTACATTATTTCTTGATCAAGAAGAGAAGTCTTCTTTTTATATAAATGATTTTCCGTCTATGATTCTTTAGAAAATTATTTGTGTCGTAAGTGGTGGAAATGTGTTCTTTGAAAATCAATCATACTTGAATTTCTCAATCAATGACTACAGCTCTTTAAATAGAAAATGGGTCATTGATTGAGGGGGAGAGTGTTTTTCAAATTTATGACATTGAACGTGCATTTTTTTAAAATAATTCATTGATTAAAGGTATTGGTATTTAACGGGGTTACAATTTGATGAGGAGTTAAATTTATTTTAACTCAAATGGCCAAAATTGTCAATAATGTGTGAGTATAGGGACTTATGTGCAATTTGCTAAATGTTTCCTAGGCTTGTACTTCTATAAGGACTAGTTTTGCCAATTCTAAAAATTATTATAACCTTATAAGTACTTTTCTCTTGAAAAAGAAAGACTTAGGAAATATAGGGACCAAATTTGCCAACTAATAAAACCCTAAATGAATAAAAGGGACCAGCGAGTTGCGACTTTGTCAAACTTCCAAAATCTAGTCAAACTTTTTCTTTTTTTCTCTCTAACACGCAACTCGCTAGCTAGAACCATCCTTGAGTCTTGATTGTTATGACTTTTCATGTTAAGGTACCCACAGTTTATTGTTCTCTATCAAGTATTCATCTTAGATCTAAACAATGGTTGCATATCTTACAGTTAATTGCTCTTAATCAAAGGTCGCGTCTAGATTTATCATTTAATTAATTGTGAATGTTTAGAATGATAATGTGAATTCTGGGATAGGTTTTAAGTGTTAGCAGAATGCCTCGTCCATGTCTGAATTGTACCCCCTTTCATTATCTTGGGTTTTTGATTGATTTTCGTGTAGCGTCTTGACTTTTTAGAGTCAAACATCATTGTGTGTTGTTTGTTGTTTCTGGCTGGTTCAAAATGCGTATCAATGATGCCTAAGTTCTTTGTTGGTGCCAAATTGATCATTCCAGTTAGTTGATATTGTGTGATTAGTAGCGAGTTAGATGATTGTTAGTAGCGAGTTGCATGTCCTCCTAGTAGCGAGTTAGATTTAAATATTATATTTTCATGAAACAAGTAACTCGCTACGCTGTAACGAGTTGATAAAAATATTTTAATTTTAAAATATATTGTACTCGTTATTTTAAATTTTTCAAAATGTCCAGCGAGTTACATTTTCTGAATAAAATATTTTCCAGCGAGCTAATACCTAGTGAGTTGATATTTCTTAATTACTTACCCATCCACAGGCAACTCGCTACTCTGTAGCGAGTTGAGATGATGATACTTAATTCTAATTATTCAACTCGCTATTTCCATTTTCTCAAATTTTCTAGCGAGTTATGAATTCTTTCTAGCAAGTTGTGTAGCGAGTTGCATGATACATTATTCCAGTGTGTTGTCATTTAGTGGTCCTAGAGTGCTTTCAATGTGCATATTTGTCATCTCATTCCAAGGTTGACTTCAGTTGACCTTAGAATTAACCAATTCTGCTCTAACACCATATATCTACATGTATGTCTTGTCGTTGGATTCATCTATGCAGATACTATGGTTGAGATGAATGTTCTGGCTGATACTGTTCTTGCTAACCAAGCTCTTGCCAGTGCACCACCAACCTAATCTGATGATGATATTCTGCCTCCAAGCAAGTGGGTGCCCATTGGCAAGAGTAACAGTGTGCTTGACGTTTAGAAATCCCAGAAGAATCCTATCTTCTCTATTATTGTGGCCTTACCAAGGAACACCAATTTCTTCAAGGCTTTCATGGCATCCTCAACGATTCCTGCTATCTACATTCACCAGTCCTGGGATATAATGTGTCATGATTCTTCTACTAGATTATACAGCTATCAGCTAGATGAGCAATGGTTCACCATACACATAGAAATTCTTAGAGATGCACTCGATATCACTCCATCCAACGACAACCACCCGTTTGTAGCTCCACCCTCGAGTGATGCTGTCATAGAGTATGTCAACACTTTTGGATATCCTAACACTCTGAGAAATGTGTCAGCAATGTCTGTCAATGCTCTCTATCAACCATGGAGAGTTGTCCTGTCTATGATTAATATGTGCCTGACAAGTAAGACTGCTAGATATGACAGACTAAGACACCCTGTACTTCAGATACTTTGGGGTGTCATTCATCGCACCAACATTGACTATGCTGAAAGAATATGGGAAGAGTTTGTTCAATCCATATAAACTTTCCTAAATGACAGGAAAAACATAGCTATGGAGGCACGTGGAAAGAAGAAATCTCTTCTTCTTGTTATCCCTAATGTCCGATTCACTAAACTTATCATTCATCACCTGAGAAGCAAGCATAACCTTCACCCAAGACCCGGTTCTCCTCTTCACTACTCACATGATAAGAGTGTTCTCAATGCTCTCAGGTACACTAAAAAGGACGAAAGGGTAATATTTGTCATGCCAATACCTAATGTTATACTCACTGATGACATCAGATCTGCTCCATACTATAGTGGATATCTGGAGCAGGTAGCTGCATATCAACGGTATTTGGCTGAAGCGCGTGAAGCTACCAAAATAGCTAAGTAAACCAATCCCTCCACACCAAAGGCAACTAAGCCACCAAAACCAGCTGAAGCTCTAAAGAAAGTCCAAGGCAGAAAATGTAAACCTACCAAGGAGACAACTGATGCACCTTCTCCTGCCAAACGAACTCAAGCTGGTAAGGTAGCAAAGAAGCAAACTCTTAAGAGTTCTCTATAGTTGTAAGATGAGTTCGTAGATAAAGGAGTTCCAGTGAATGAACCCTAGTTTGGAGATGAAGAAGCTAATGTGCAAAAGGCTTTAGAAGAAAGTTTAAAGGGTGCTTACCTGGCGCGTCAGGGTCCACTTCCACTGATGGTGATCAGGGAACCTGAATCTAGAAAATATCAACCACTTCTGGAGGTTTAAAGTAAGGGGAAAGAGAAAGTCAATGAACAAGCTACTCACGTCCTACTCAACCTTCAGACACCGAAGAAGATGAGCCCTGTTGAACAATACATTTTCCAAAGGCGCACTCCTACCACAACAAAACCCTCTGGTCTCGCTGAATCTCCATCATTATATGTGGAACTGGGTCTAACTGACAGCGAGACGGATTCTGATGAGGAAGTATCCCTTGAGATTAATGCAGTAGCTTAAGAGGAAGGCCAGGCTTGACCAAACCCTGATGAACAAGACGAAAGCCAGGCTGGATCAAACGCTGGTGATGTTGCTGTGGATCAACCTCAATCAAGTCATGTGGTTCATGCTGGACCAAACCTGGATCACATGGACTTAGGGATTGCTGAAGCCTCATCACAACCAAACCCTGAACAAATGAACCAATAATTCACCATAACTGCTTACCCAAATGTTCAAGATAATCTTAAGCTTCCAACTAACGATCAAATAATTCTTAAAGAACTTGCTACCTCAACTGGAACCCTATCTTCTTTGCAAAACCTTGATAGGGAGATCAGCTTCACCAATCAGTTCGTTGAGGAGAGGTCGCGGGAAGATGAACCTGACAAGACCAATACTGAAGCAGAGGTTCAATCAATGGTTACGGTCCCTATTCATCAGGACACTTCTTTAGTCCCTCTAATGACATCTTTAGTAATTGACCTCATAGTGTCTCGACCTGCCTCTACAACGATTTAAGCACCACTTTAAACTTCAACAACTACAACAAAAGCAACAGCAACAACTACAACAACATCTCTTCCACTACTACCACCTCATCCATAACACAACACCACATATCCAATCATCATCAATCGCATTGGTGAGCTTGAACGACTTATCGCATAACTGATGGAAACCAACAAAAACCTGGAGGAAAGGTTAGACAAACATGGGTCCGAGCTGTATGCATTGGAACAGCTTGATATTCCATACAAGGTAAGCCAAATAGTAGATGAAGTTGTTACTGATGCGGTTGACTGGGCAATGCAAGCCCCTCTTTGAAGACGCTTTATTGATCTGCCAGCCATTGATATGAAGCTAGCTCTTCACCAGTGCATGTATGAAGACGAATCCTATGATACTCATCAAGATCATAAGAACTTATTTGATGCTTTGCAGAAGTTACTAGAGTGTGATCATTCAGACCAACTTGCATCTGATCTAAAAGAAGCTTGCCTTAAGAAAAGAAAGAAACGTGCAGCTCCAAGAACACCATCTAGGTCTCCACCGTCATAGCCACCACCTCCAGCAGGTGGTTCTGGTGCTCCTGGTACTTCTGGTAGCTTGGGTTCGTCTCAGTTGCCCCCACCTCCTCCTTATCTGTCCACATGTACATTTGGGTCTTCTCAACAATAAAGGGGTCAAGCTCTAAGCTCGTCTAAGTCCGCGGACCCTACTTAACAACCTATGGCTTAGACTACTATTGACACTCAACATGAGTCTATTGGCATCACTGGAGCTCAAGAGTCTTCTCTTATAGAATCTATGATGTAGGATGATTCAATTTCGGATGAACATGTATACTTGTTTGATGATGAAGACTTCAGGAATGATCAGTCACCATACGCAGAATCGAGAAAGGATTGGTGGAAACCACTCCCAGTAGAAGAAAAGCCAACAGCCCCTGAACCTGCTTAGATCATTCCATCCTCTAATATGTCAGATGTAGAGAACAATTAGGCTATAGCCTTAGCATCCACATATGAACCTCCTGCTAAGAACACGCTGCTTGAAAAGATAGGAGACATGACAACTTTCATGGATTGGTACTGCCATCAAGTGAACAAGACCTCGCTTACACAAGCCGATCTCGAAGGATAGGCTTATGAAGTTGTCAAACCTTTCTACCCAGATGTCATTCACCTTTAGTTCCAGATGGAGGAGTGTCACAAGCTGCTTACAGATCAGGTAGACTGGATGAATCCTGAAGGCAATCAAGTCAGAATCAATGTCAACTGTCCTCTTTCTCTTGGTGGTCCTCCAGGTCATCTAACCATCCAAACTTAATTCTTCTTTAACAAAGACTTGGAGTACTTGAGATATGGAAGCAAAGGAAGTTGTCCAGAACTATCAATCTTCAAGATGAAAGCCGCTTGGTATCCTGAATTTGGCCTTGAACTTCTAGTATCAGAACAAATGTGGATTAAAGACGTGTGCTCCTATGATATAAGTGCGAAATATGGTATCGTACACTGGTGTTTTAACCATTAAAACTTCTACATTGACAGACATGATGCTCCATCTCATCGAAAAGAAGTCAGATCAACCATGCGGATCCTCAGCGTCATCCGAATCAAAGCCTGTTCATGATATAGCTATGACTACTTAAGTGAGATTGTCCTCCGCAGAGCTGACTACCAAGAGCACACCATTGCTAAAAAAGATTTCAAGAACCTGTATCCAAGGGAATTTGAAGACCTGAATATACTTCTTCTACAGGGTCATCTTGATCATCTTCCTGGTTCTGACAAACGCATGCTATCTACTGTTGTCAAGCTTTGGACCTGTAACTTGGTGATTCATCAATGGGTAGAAGACTTTCAGCTTGGTATTAAAAGCTACCAGAAGCAACTGAACCTTACTAAACCAGGATGGGATGCTACAGGATATGAGTTCAAGCATAAATACACCATCATTGAGTCTCCATGAGCTGTTATGTTCCCAGTCAACTCCAAGGAACGAAAGATCATGCAGTTCAATGAAATCTACAAGTTCAGTGATGGGACACTGTCACGTATTCTAGAAGTACTGGATTACAGAGTTAAAGAATACAAGATTAAATGACTCAATCCAGGAATGAATATGAGGTTTTAGACTCAGAAGGACGTGACAAGGAGCAAAGAGTTCATAGCGGCTATTGAAAGGCGACTGAAGACGAGAAGGATCTTTTGGAATTTAGAGTGCTTTGTTGGTGGAAGAGTTTGTGATATTGACTACAGACTCCTTCAAAGAACGAAATGATTTCGTCATTCCAATAAAAAGGTCCATATCATGTGTAATATATTGTATACTTTATACATTAAATAATAGTGTAGCATCAGCATGTTATGTGTCAGGGTATGAATTTTTCATGAATTTTTCATTAAATTCAAAATCCTTCAAACTCGTCATACCTGACACTAACAAAAACCCTCATATGTTGAGGGTGAGCACTCAGATGTTCCATTATCGGCTTGTAGAAATCAGACACATTTTCTCCCAAATTTTCTTCACTTAAATCAATTGAGATCTAAAACCTTAACGAATTTGAAATTTTTAATCGCGGGAGAGAGTGTGATTTAAATATGAAAATCTGATAAAAAAATGTAATCCTTTGGACTCAATAGCAGGCTCTCCCATATGTGCTAAACTCTTTTGAATATCAATGCACATATTGAGGGGGAGCAAACAGTGTATGATGGCAATTATGGTAATACCAAAGACTGACCCTGTAATTACTTTATCGGAGTTATAAGGATGGTAAGGTTAGGTATTAATTCCCACAATCCTGCTAAAACCAGAGGGATCTACCCAGGGACAATCTACTAGGCAGTGTAGAAGTCCTTAGGTATGATTACAAAAGGAGTAATATGTAAATAAGGAATAGTGTTGACTGAGATGGAACTAGTACTAAAACATACCCAACAAGGTACTAGTAATGAAGTCTCGGTAAGCACTAAAGGGGTTGAAGAATGAAAAAGAAATGTTAAGATAAAGGGTGTAAAGAAAGCAGCCCTCCTTAAACATTATGCAGATACTGGGTCAATACATATGCTGTCAAAATCACATCGTTGATTGCTGACATTGAAGACAAGTATCATGGACCCAGTGATATGCTGCACAACCCTCCATAGCCACTCAGAATCTCTCAAAAGATTTATGTTTCAATTGTTACGGAGACTTAACACGTATCCAACTGACTTTCTCACTCTGAGTTAGTCAGTATTGAAAAGGTGGCAGTCTGCTCTAGCCTCCGCTCATGCAAATCAAAATGCACTATTGAGTCTAAAGCCAAGAGATCATCAATTAATCTCATTAGGACACAATTTAAATGTACTTATTTCTCACACACTGTGAAAACAAGATATGTATAAGCAGAGTCCTACACATCATCCTTGTGATTTTGCTAGAACATCTAAGTGATACTTATGTATTCACAATGAAGATGGAAATCGAGCTTGAGCCAACATCAAATAAGTTCATAGTAGGTGGCATGTGAGATCCTTAATGGGTCAAACTTGTGGTACTGGATATCAAATCGGTCCAGGTTTTTGAATTGATGATTGACGAACTTTGATAAACGCTTAAAACTCTTGATATGTTACAAAAATCAATTTCTCATGTGACACATTGATTTATTTTCAAATCAATTTTCATCCTCAATCGGTAAGATAGTAATGAACCGATTCACTCTTATCATGATGTCTGCTTTGAGACGTTCTGATCAAGAGAATAGAAAAGTAAGGTGATTCTGATGTGTACGCATTAGAAGATCTAAAACTAGTGCTGGAAATCCTGTCAAGGAGATTCTTCTTAAGATTGAATCTACTTGATCACAGGTCGGTCCTCACAGATTCGAAGGTTACTCCAACTAAAAATGGGAGAATGACAAAGCCATATTCGTCCCACAACTTTATTGCTAACTGTTTTATTACAAGTTCATATAAAGATGAAGATGGCATCAACCGATTCTAGCAGTGTCAAGTTCATAGCCACATGTTCATACTCAAGACTTAATGACTTCGCAACATCAAGAAAGAATGACCTAAAGCTTTCGCAACTCTGATATCAACTTCCTCATTAGTACGTTTAAGTAATGAAGTTATGAAGTGATGAAGTAATAGGAATACAAAGTCATGGTTTCAAGATTGCAACAAGTATGAGCATGTCGGTCTAAAAGTTACAAGCACATAAGAAAGTAAAAGATCACAAGATGATGATTAGAGATTAAGATTGGTTGATGATCTCAAGAATGCTCAAGATCACATTCCAAGACAAGCCTAATGGAACAAGCCAAAGATTAAAGTCAAAAGATCACTACATTTTGTACAAAGAAACCAATGAATGAAGAATCAAAGATTACGAGCTAAAGTCAGAAGATCAAGACTTAGAATACTAGAATTCAAAGTGTATTTTCTGGGGTAACCTCCCTTAGGGGGAGATTGTTAGGTTTACAAAAAAGACTCGGTCACCCCGTGTATTGTTTAGAATAGCATAACTCGTAGCTTAATAGTTACCATATGACTTATGGTGTTGGTCCGGGTCTTTACCTACATGTTAGCCCACTCCATAGCCCACTTAGGGTACAAAACACTTGTATTTAAACCCCTTTTCTATCCATGGAGAGGGGTTGGTTATTCATGATATCACAAACATACACTAAGTGATTTTATCTTACTAGAACTCCTATTTTCTCTCTCTAGATAATCGGCCAACCCAACCATCTATGCTTGTGTTATGATATCCAATATCCTACAGACTATACTCTAAAGAACTTCCAAGTCTTCTCTGTCAAAGTTTTTAAGCATCTTTCTAAAATTTATATACATCTGATGCTTACCATCTACTTTGGTAATTTAGAAAAAGCTTTTCTTTCCTTCTTTGTAGATCTTGTAGTCAACAATGGTTAGAGCTTTGATAGACAAAGGTGTAGCATCAATAGTTACATCATCTCTATTATCTGGAACTATTTCTAAACTTTGCTTAAGCTATTTAGCTTCCTTAGCATCATCTACTATTGTTTCCACCTTCTCATCTAACTTCTGCTTCTTTAATTTGTCAGATTCAAGCTCTTCTCCTGCTCTTTTGAACTTCCTTCTACTCTTGTCTCACTACCTTCTGCTCTTACTTTACTACCTTCTACTAATTCTGTATCTATATCTACAAATGTGTTTACCCTATTCATAGCTTTGTCAAATAACTCTTGAATATCATCAAAGCTTTTGTTCTTTAATTGATTTGTATCCAACCATGTTTTTCAGATAAGTAGACATTGTTTTTCTCTTTTAAGATTTAGTTGGTAGTTTGTTCTTTTTTTCTTGAGCTCTCATTGCTGTAAAGTCTTTCTTTCTTGCTTCTAAGAGTTCACAAAAGAATTTTGCCTTTTCTTCATCAATATACTGCTCTTGCTCTTCATTATGCAGTCTTTGAGCAAACTAATAATTAGCTTTAATTTTAGCCTGAACCTCATCCCAAGCTATGTTAACTTCTTCAATTTGTTAAGCTTTTACTTTGGTAAGCCTTTCTTATTCATCTTCTTTAGCTTGTAGCTTAAAGGAAAGTTCTTCATCAAGCCTCACTTGTTCAAGCCTCTTCATAGGCTTTACTTGTTCTTCTACCATTATTCCTTTGCCTTTGTCCTGAACATTTACCTGTGATGGATGTGAAAAAACTATTGTGTAGGTGCTTGCTCCTGTTCATGAATAACAATCCCTTTGGCCTTGGGTCTTGTGCTAGTAGATGTAATTGTTGTAGCAGCAGTTGTTGTTGTAAGTGTTATTGTAGTTATACCCTACTCTAGTTCTTGTACCACAACCTTATCAGCCTTGGGTTTTGCACTTTTCAACTCTGTCAATGCTTGAGCCAAAGTAATTTCAACATCAGTTATTGTAGTAGCACTAACTGGAATTGTACTGGCAGTACTAACTGGAATTGTTGTAGCAGGAGCGTTTAACTGTTTCTTTAGAAGCGTTAACAACATCTACATTATCAACAATCACCTCATCACCATCTAAGTCATTAAATCCAAACATATCTTCATCGGTAAACCTCCCTTGTTTCTCTGCAGTTTCATTAACCAAAGTTGTAACACCCCAATATTTCAACATAGCAGCAGAAGCTAAACAGGGGGTATTACTTCATAAATCAGCAGTCATAATCATAGAAAATGACTCAAAAGAGATGTTTTGGAAAATTTAGTTATCATTCAATAATATATGAGAGTTTTACAAAAGAAGGTCCCAAAATCTATATGAAAACATAAAGTTTGAATGATAACAAGTTTGGACGTCTTCAAGTCCAATGCCACTCTGTGCCATAGTTTGCTCAATTACCTAAGATAAATATGCTTAAAAAGTCAATACAAAGGTTGAGTGAAATTCATAGGTTTGTAATGTAATGGTTGAATATAAGTCATCATAAGTGGTAATAATTGCATGCATTTACAATTATCATGGAAAACAGTATTATTGCACTAAGCTTATAAAACCAACACGTTAACATGGAAATCACCTCAATGACATTATTGAGGACTAGCAGTCCTCTTGGAAAGGTAACTTGCCAAAGTTACCCATTATTCTCAAATATAGTGCGTTTGGTCACCTCAGTGAATGGTAAACAAACGGGATTCGTCAATCCCGATAGTTCTATCCACAATATTCGCGTTCACTTGCAAGTGATTAATGGTTCATGATTAAAAGATGTTGTAATGGCGGTAAACAAATGCATTAATATATCAGGATAGCATACAGTTGGAAAAACACTTGTATTCATGGTTTATAGTATATATCCCTCTCGCGGGTTTATAAAACATTCAAAATATTTAAATGCAATGCCATGAACTCACCTTAATAAGGAAATTTGATTGACGTCAAAAGTGACTCAATTTGGAATAAACGGCCTTGCCACGCAACCTGGGGTAATATGTCAAGTCTTAGTTTGATTATATTTTAAAACTTTATTTCACAGAGTTTGACGTAAATGATTGTTTGGTTTATTAACTTTGTGAAAACATCGTATCACTGTTCAGGCTATCATAATCCAGAGGTCATGTAGTAAACGTTTGAGGAGCTAGGACACTTTAAATCGTAAATCCAACAACTTGTCAAAATGTATACCCAAATGAAGCCCCTCACATGAAATTCCCTAGTAACGTGATACGTTATAGATTAAATGATAGGATTTTATCTTTTAAGTTTCTTCAAAAGCTAGTAGATGATTACGTTATATATATAACGTAAT
>BQNB010000144.1:121314-206392 GCA_026074375.1 Tanacetum coccineum | reverse complement strand
TCTCTCATAGTTTCTTTGGATTTATTCAGAGAACTATAAGTCGTTTAAGGCTCATTAAGATCCTGTTGAGAAGGACCTATAAGTGGTATCAATCCACCATGGAATTGACCTTTTCTAGGTGCCAAAGGATTGACTAGCCCTGAGCAAACGGCTACAGGTAAAGGCATATCAATCTGTTCATGGCTATAATGGTTTGCCAAAAACCATATGGTATTCAACTCACCAAAGTTTCATGTACTGAGAGTTGAAATGGTTTTCAGTCGACCATGGACATGCACCTTTCTGGTGGCCAAAGGACTGGCTACTCCAGAGTTAATGGCTAACTGGTAAAGAGACATTAAATCCATTTAAAGTTTCAATGATTTGATGTACATATAGTCAATGTAGCTGTTTAAGTGTTGCTGATATGAAGTGTTGCTGAAAAGTTTTGAAGAATAGTTGCTACAAAGATTAAAAAGAGATGATTTGAAGAAATGCAGCTCAAGAATAATTCGAAGAGTTTTGTTTACAACATTATCAGGAAGCTCAAATTGAAGACACTTGAAGAAACTTGAAGTTCACAAGTGAAGATCAAGTTAGGGGAGGATTGTTGGGAAATATATTGTAAAAGACTTAATACTGGTAGTATAACAGTTAAGTCTGGTAGTATTAGTTAGTTCTGGCAAATCTAATATTAAGTCTGGCAGTATTATAGTTAGTACTGGTAGAATGGCAGTACTATAGTTAGTATTGGTTGTGTTTAGTTAAGTCTGTTTATATAACAGAATAGTGATAATAGTTATCTTAGAGATATCTTAGGAGATATCTTAGGAAAGGATATGCATTATCCTTTCACACATTTTGTATAGCCTTTTAAGGTTTCCTTGGTGTATAAAAGGAACCCTACGGCATAAAGTTTTATATAACAAAAAATAGTAGCATTGAAGCTTAATAGAAATCTATAGCAAAGTTAGTATTATATTGTGTTCTTCTTAATACTTGTGTTAAGATTCTGCATTAACACTTGGTATTCATAGTCAGTGTCTCTTACATAGTTGATATGGATTTATTCAAGTTAGCTATTGTCTTATAAAGGCTATATAGATCCAAAACCAAGGACCTACAGCTTTGCTTTGTGGCCCTCGTGTGAAGACTTCCCAGCAGGTCACCCAAACCAGTACTACTTTCACATGAGTACGCTTAACTGCCAGTTCCTAGGAACCCCACTCGTAGTAGACCACAAAACGCGTTATGTCATTGTAAGGCGAATGTTATCTTATGAACCCAACATCTCTCCAGGCCACAACCAATGTGGGATTTGCCTAGGGTGTCACATATGTAAATGCTCATCATATAAAATATTATATAAAAACATATAGAAATTTAAAAAAATAACCTTATACAAAAATATATATGTTTTCATAGGATCTTACGATCCCAATCCGATCCTACAGAATGGAAACTCCGAGAAAAGAATTTCAACTGTAAAAGATGGTGTTATTCGAATACTTCCACCAGTAACTGCTGTAGAAATCCAAGCTGTTGAAAAGGAAATGAAGGCTAAGAATATCTTGCTAATGACCATTCCCAAGGAACATATGAGAAGATTTCATGGAATGGATGATGCAAAAGAAATCTGGGAAGCCATTAGAACTAGGTTTGGTGGTAATGCAAATTCAAAGAAAATTACAGATAGGGCTGTTTCCCCAAACAATAAGTTTTGGAAGCATTTACCATATCCATTCAAAGGGTTTAGAAAGGGATATGACAGAATACCAACAATTACTTATTTCACAAATTGGAAAGCTCAAATGGTCTGAAGTATCAACTGAAAGCAAATCATAAGTATACCTCAGATCCATGCCGCCCCCAGCATGGTCTAATCTGGCAATGACTATGAGAACTAAACCAGATGTTGACACTTTATCTATTGATGATATGTATAATAACCTTTGGGTTTTTTAGCAAGAAATCCAAGGTGCCTCAAAAACATCTTCAAGTGCTCAAAATGTTTCTTTTGTTTCATAAAACAAAAGCAGCACTAATAAGGTTAAGTCTGGTTTTACTGGTGCCTACAGTACTTGCACTCCTTCTACTTCTTCAACCAATATTCTAGAAAAAGAAGCTCTTGCTGGTTTTGCCGATGAAGTTATTTATTCCCTATTGCCAAATAATCAGAGGACTGGGAACCTTGCTTAATGAAGACCTGGAACAGATTATGACGTTGACATTGAAAGATGGACATAAACTGGCAGAGTAGCAATGAATGCAATTTGAATGAAGAAGTATTCTAAAGAAAACAGGAAGGAGAGTTCATGTTGATGGAAAAGCACATATTGGTTTTGACAAAAGAAGCTTAATGCTTTAAAAAAATAAAAAATTGTCACAAAACTGTCACTTTGCTAGAAGGTACAGCAAATGGGACACATGATGGAAAGATAAGAGGAGACTCATTTAAATCAACACCAAGAGAAGCTGGGCAAACAACGAAGAATCAGATGGGCTTGCTGACAATGGATGATGGTATTGTCAATTAGGGAGAACATACTGAAGATGAAGAGACAAATCATGCACTCATGGCTATCAGCTCCAGTAGTGAGGTATCTTTGTGTTCTAAAACTTGCATTGATTCATACAATACCCTTAAAACACTGTGTGATGAACAAATGAATCAGTTAGGTGATCAAGAAGCACAAATACTTGCCTATAGTCAAGCTGTTAAGAAACTAGAAGCTCAACTTGTTACTTTTCAAAAACAACAACTACTCTACATGAAAAGCTACAATTCAGCGCAAAATGAAATAATATGAAAAAGATGAAAAGCTTAAAAAATATAGGAGAATTAGATAAAAACTGTAAAAGAAAAAGAAAATTGCAGAAAACAGATTAGATTCATGAAAAGATTCATCCCAAGAACTTGGAGATTAATTAAATATGGCATGAGTACAAGTAGTAAAATTGGCTTAGGTATGTAATAAAATCAAATGATAGAGTTCTAAGATATGAGAAGAAATGAATTTTTCATGTTTTAAATTGTACAGGAAGAGGACCACATGGAAAACCTTTATACAGTAATTTTATAAAAACTAAATGATTTTAAAGGTGTTCCACATCCCTAATGGAGATTATACTCCCCTAAGACCACAAGAAGAAATTAAAGAGTCTTGTATGTTTTATGTAAAAAGGGACCCCAAGAGCCTGAACCTAGTGTATCAAATGATAGATCCAGTTAATGTTCTAACTGTCATTCTAATGACAGTGCAGGATCTATTGGAACTTCCTCTGTACATTCTGTTGATTTTGAATCTGAGATTTCAAGAGTACCTCAAGAAGTGTATGTGTCTAAACCTATTACAACAAATGAAAAAGGTGTGTCTGCCCCAAAATCAAAAGAGGTTGAACCTAGTTGTGTCACACACATAAAAACTCCTAGGCAACCAATCAAAGATCAAGAAACACCTAAAGTTAACAGGAAGAATTGGAATGCTATGATGGAAAGAGAACTAGGGGAAGGTTACTCTTTCACAAAGAAGAAATGTTTTGTTTGTGGTAGTCTAAGCCATTTGATCAAAGATTGTGACTACTATGAAAAGAAAATGGCTAGAGAGGCTGCACCTAAGAAACAAAGGGTTTTTAATACTGGCAATAGGGTGACAAAACCAGTATGGAATAATGCTGACAGGATTAATCATGCTAATTATTTTGTTCCTAGATCAGTAATACTCAATTCTGGTAGGCCAAATGTTAATTCTGTTAGGCAAAATGTTAATTCTGTTTGGTCTAATATTAATACTGGTAGGACAAATGTTAATTCTGTTAGGCCTAGAGTTAGTACTGTTAGTTCTAATGTTAATACTGTTAGATCTAGACAGCCAGTACCTACCAGGACCTCAAACAGTTTTAGTCCTAAAAGACCACAGGTGAATCAATTTAATCAAAGAAAGCATTTTTCTAAATCTTATTCACCTGTGAGAAGACCCATTGATAGAAATACAGCAAAAATGTCTTATTTCAATGCTGTAAAGGGAAATTGGGGATCTGCTGTTAAGACCTCAGCAGGTTATAATTGGAGACCCACTAGACCAAACTCCAATTGTAATGGTGGACCAACTTTTATTAGAACTGTGATTACAAAAGGTCCACAAGGCAGACCCAAGCCTGTACAGGCCTGGGTCCCTAAGAGAAACTAATTTCTCTTTTTCATGTGCAGGATCATCCACTCAAGAACATGGTAGATAGAGGTATATTTGATAGTGGATGCTCAGGGCACATGACAGGTAACAAGGATCAACTGGAGGATTTTGAAGAATTCAATGGGGGATCTGTTACCTTTGGAGGTAGCAAAGGCTACATAACTGGTAAAGGAAGAAATAAGAGTTGGGTAAATTAGATTTTGTAGTGTATCTTTTGTAAAACAACTAGGGCATTTTAACCTTTTCTCAATATCACAATATGTGAAAAAGCGAGAAACAACAAGTCTTTTTTTTACTGAAATGAATGTCTTTTGTGTCTTCCTTACTTAAGATGCCTGATGAAAGATCATATACTTCTAAAGGACCCCTAGTACAACACACTATGTACAGTTTTGATATGAAGACACCTACACCTGCAAAAAGTTTTGCCTGTTTGATTGCTAAAGCCACATCTGATGAATCTAAAATGTCGCACAGGAGGTTAGGTCATATAAATTTTAAAAACCTAAACAAGTTTTCAGAAATGACCATACATGCGTTGCTTGCCATAAAGGAAAGCAACACAGGGACTCCTGCAAGGCTAAATTAGAAAGATTAATCATTGAGCCATTACACACCTTGCATATGGATCTTTTTGGACCCACTTCTGTAAAAAGCATTAATCATGCAAGTTATTGCCTTGTAATTACTGATGATTGTACCAGATTTAGTTGGGTATTCTTTTTGGCCTCTAAGGATGAAACTAGTGGCATTCTTCAGAACTTCCCTTAGACCAAATGAAAACCATCAATCACAGGTTTAGAAATCATTAGATCAGATAATGGCACCGAATTTAAGAATAGGGATATGCTTGAATTTTGTGGGGACAAGAGAATAAAACAAGAGTATAGCAATGCCAGAACTCTACAGCAGAATGGAGTTGCTGAAAGAATGAACAGGACCCTAATTAAGGCTGCTAGAACTATGCTAGCAGATTCACTTTTACCAACTACTTTTTAGGCAGAAGCAGTTAGTACTGCTTGCTATATCTTTAAAGGGTAAGAGTGACAAAACCAACAAAACAAAACTCCTTATGAGCTTTTATGTTTTTGGCCACAAACCAATTATTAGACTACATAAGACCTTTTGGTGTCATGAAACAATTTTAGATACTCTAGTGTGCTTTGGCCAGTTTGATGGAAAACTCCCGATGAGAGGATTTCTTATTGGTATACTCACTAAATAGCAAAGCCTATATGGTTACAATTTAAGTCTAAACCAAAAGAGTAGAAGTAAATCTGCATGTCAATTATCTTGACGATAACCTAATGTTTTCTATTCACAGGGACAGGGTATAGATGGATTTTGATATTGACATCTTACTATTTATGAAATTATATTCCTGTATCTTTAGGAGAAACAAGCTAACCCACGATGCAGGTACTTCAGAAGGTAACTAACAGTATAGGTACTTCACAAAATCCAAATTCTAATGCACTTCTTGAAAAAGAAGAAGGATGCAAGAGTTATTGTTGTGCCTTCAGCTGTAAAGGATATTGTAGAAAAAGTTGAGACAAGAAAGTCTTCTACAAATTCAAGAGAAGAAGATTTGACAGAAAAAACCTTCAACAAGAGAAGAAGCTTCTTCTCTCTGGCACTTATACATGAAGATAATCCTAATATACTAGCTTTTAAGAAGAGAGTTGGAAGCAATCGCTCAAAAGCATTTAGGGACAGTACCTGAAAACAACCCTACCAACACTCTTTCAGTTAATTCTGGTAGTGAACTAGTTAATACTGGTAAGCTTGATCCTGATGATACACCTATGCCAGAGCTTGAATTTTTTCACAAGTCTGAGACATGAATTTTTGATGAGGCTTCTTATGATGAAAGAAGTGTGGTAACTGACTTCAATGCTTACCACAAAAATCAAAGTCAGCCCACTCCTACTCTAGAATCATAATAATCACCCAAAAAGTCAATACTTGGTGATCCCTAAGTCAGACTGTGCAAACTAGAAGGCACAGTGCAGCAAAATCAGGAGCATCATGCACTTATCAGCTATATTCAAAAGCATCCCCCCAAATCAAAGAAACACTCACAAAGATCAACAACATTGTTTGTCTTTGCCTGTTTCTATCTCAGTGAGAACCATAAAGATTTTTAACGCACTATAAATAACGGTTGGGTTCAAGCCAGGCAAGAGGAGTTGTTACAGTTTAAGCAGCAACAGGTGATGGGGTTTCTTGTAATCTACCTCACTGAATTAAAAAGAAGGTAATTGGAACAAAATGGGTCTACAGAAAAAAGAGATGAAAGAGGAGTGGGTGTCAGAAATAAGGAAAGATTGGTGGCCCAAGGTTACACGCAGGAAGAAGGTATTGACTATGATGAGGTTTTTGCTCCTGTGGCAAGAATAGAAGCTAGTTATTTTTAGCCTTTGTCCGTCATTTATGGGTTCCATAGTATACAAATGGAAATGCAAAAAGTGCCTTTCTGTATGGCACTATAGATGAAGAGGTGTATGTTTCACAACCTCCTAGTTTTGTTGATCCTAATCATCCTAAGAAGGTTTATAAGGTGGTCAATGCTTTGTATGGACTACATCAAGCTCCTAGAGCTTAGTGTGCTACTCTATCAACATTTTTAGAGCAGCATGGATACAAGAGGGGTACTATTAACAAGAGTTTATTTATTAAAAAGGACAAGAAGGATATCATGCTGGTTCAAGTGTATGTTTATGATATCAATTTTAGGAGTCTACCAAAAAGTCTTGGTAATATGTATTTAAGCCTCGATGAAAAGCAAGATTTCAATGAGTTCTATATGGGGGAACTCACATTTTTCCTAGGTTTACAAGTCAAACAAAACAAAGAAGGGATCTTCATATCTCAAGACAAGTATGTAGCTGAGATACTCAAGAAATTTGATCTTGTAAGTGTGAAAACTGCAATAACCCCTATAGAGACCAAAGTGGCATTGACAAAAGATGAGGAAGCAGTTGAAATGTGGATTTACACATTATAACAGATCCATGATAGGTTCTCTCATGAATTTAACTGCCCTAGCCTGAATAATGTTGCGATAATGTGCTTGTTCTCGTTTTCCAGTCAATTTCCCAAGGCATCACATCTCAATGCTGTGAAAAGAATCTTTAAGTACCTTAAGGGCAAACCCAATTTGGGCTTATGGTATCCTAGAGAATCACCTTTTGACCTAGAAGCTTTCTTTGATAGTGATTATGGTGGGTCAAACCTTGACAGGAAATCCACAACAGGTGGTTGTCAATTTCTTGGACAAAGACTTATCTCATGGCAATGCAAGAAACAAACCATAGTGGCTACTTCTACAACTGAAGCTGAATATGTAGCTACTGCTGCTGCAAAATGCTATGAGATAAGTATTGTGGGGTTCAAAATTAATTGATATGAACTATGTAAGTCAAATTTATAATACCAAAATCCACATTGATAATGAAAGCACAATTTGCATTGTGAAGAACCCAGTGTATCATTCCAAGACAAAGCACATCGAGATACGCCACCATTTTATACGAGATTGTTATGAGAAGAAGCTCATTAAGGTGGAGAAAATTCACACAGACTTAAATGTAGCTGACCTATTGACCAAACCTTTTGATGGACCAAGGTTTAATTTCTTAGTGGTTAGTATTGGTATGATAAACCCATAGCTACGTTTAAGGGGAGGCTTAGTTATATAGTTTGTATAATTCTGGTAGTTAGTTTAACTAAATTTTGGCTTAAGTAGTATTAATTCTGGTAGTTAGTATTAATTCGGGTTGTTAGTTTAAGTTAAATTCTGGTTTATACAATCTCCTGCAGCATGTTTTTCTTTGTTTTAGACTAATTCTTGCAGGAATAGCATGGATTTGTAGATGTGTAAGTGAGATACAGTTCTTTTGTTTTGTAAGTCTTCTGTAAATACTTAATTCTGGTTGAAAAAGAGTTAATTCAGGTTGAAACATACTTAATTCTGGTTGACCAAAGTTAAGTCTGGTAGCGTTAATTTTAATTCTGGTAGGTTATCGTTAGTGCTGGTTGCGGGAAAATTGACTTTTGCTGTTTAAACATTGTTTAAATGTTACCGTTACAGATTTTTACGGCGCTATTGTCGTTAACAGAGAAAGCTAGAAAAGATAAAATTTGAATTCTCTATCATAAAATCTATATATATACATCTCCGTCAAATTAAAGTAAAAATCTTCTTTATTCTTTACAAACGTAATATATCACATTTCTATATCACCAATCATCTCGCAACCTCACTTCCGTAACTAAAAACCCAGTAATTTTCCTACCCATCACTACAATATTCTTGCAACATTCAAACAAAGGCTCAATTAAAATACAGCTTCAAACATAATCAAATGGGATTTTTGCGTAAACTTGACGAAAGTGCAGGGTTTGCAAAGATAGTAGATTTTCTAAGAGGTTCCAACCTCAGGTATGCTTTAACTACTAATCCTACTATCCATGATTCCCTCGTCAAACAGTTTTGGCAGACTGCTACTGCCAAACCTCTTGCTGATGGGACTCTCGAGTTACAAGCAACTATTGATACTATTGCGTATACAATCACTGAGACATCTATTAGAAGTAAGATTAAATTAGCAGATGGTTCACGGATTACCATGTTGCCAAACAATGAGATTTTTGAGGGGATGGGGCATATGGGGTATCCTACTGATGGATCTTTTACCTTTTGGAAAAACTTTTTCACACCCCAATGGAGATTCTTAGTCCACCATATTTTACATTGTATGAGCTCTAAAAGTGGTGGATGGGATCAATTGGTAGCAATTAGCAACTATGCAGCTAATATTTGCCCAATGATTTGTCTTTCCATTGGCAAGTTTATAATTTTTCCAAACTAAATTTGATGGCATGTGGTAAACTTTGAAAAGCAAGAACAAAGTTTTATTTGATGTATCCTTGTTTTCTACAAATGATTTTGGATATACAAACTAAAAACAAACACCCTTATCTGGCTGTGACTTTGACCAAAAAGATTTTTAGAAAACATGAAAAGGGGTTTTAGAGGGTACCAAAGACCTTGCTTGCCTGCTATGTTGTCTATTGTTGATCCAAGTGCAGGACAAGAAGCTCCATTTGTCACTCAACCTCAACCATCATCTAGTGTGGTACCACCAACACCACCTGCAACTCAACCTATACCATCAGAAGCCATAACTATTCCACCTCTATCTCAACCTGCACCACCTACACCTATTGCTAAAACTACCACTGCATCCCCCTCATCTTCACCTTTACCTGCACATGAACCAATGAAGCATACCTTTAAACAACTATCAACTGACCAACAACCACCTTCACCTAGACAAGAAGCTACTACTTCCCAGTTAATGACACAGATTGGTGACTTGGAGAAGCAGCTCAAGGAAACCAAACAGACCTTTGGGAAAGCTATACTCACTTTGGTGGAAAGAAGTACAGACTTTTGGGAAGGTTTCTTGAAGAGAAAGACCAAGAGGAGTTCTTCGGATCCTGATTCGATGAAGAAGAAACATAGCTTAGGAAAGACTCAAATTTAGATCCTCTGGTTTCTTTGGTACAAGAGCTTATTACTCCCTCAAAGACTGTCAATGCTTCAGGGGAGGAACAAGTTGAAGACATAAGCCCTACAACTCTAGAAGCTGCTGCAATATCTTTAATACAAAATTCATATGATCAAGTCAGTTGAACAAAGGAAAGAGATACAAAGAAAGAAGAGTTCAAAGAATTTGATGTACTGTTTGGACTTGAAGAAGTTAAGTTTGCCTTTTGAAGAAGCTTAATACATGTGGCAATTAAAGTTTAGTTCTGGTATTGAAGAGATTAATGCTGGCATTTGGAATGTCAACTTGCATGATCCCAGTTACTACAGATAGTATAAGAGGTCTTATTACCTTATCCAGACAGAGGTAGAAAGAAGGAAAGGCCCTATGACAGAAGAAGAAGAACTCAAGCTACAGAAAGAACAAAAGAACAAATTCTTACAAAGAAGCACTATGCTGAAGCTATCAGATTAGAATGCTTAGAAAAAGCTTTTGAAAAGGAAGAAGTGGCCCAAAACAAGTTCATTTGGATTCACTTATAGCTCAAAGGATGACTGAAGAGCAAGAATTAACAGAGGAACAAAAGAAAAGGAAGGCTCAAGTTCAGTTTGAAGCTCAATCTTATACAAAAAAAGAAAAAAAAAAAAAAGAAGAATATAGACCACTATTAGAGGCAAAGCTTGAAGCAAATGCAGAATTCAAGAGAGTGTGCTTGAAATGATCTTAAACTAGTTAAAGATAGCAAAAAGGATGGTAAGTTGGTAAATCGAAGAAAGAAAACAATTTTTCAGAGGAAAGAGCTAGAGCAAGAAAGGAATAAGCCTAGACTCAAACAACAGCTCAGGAACCTATATGTCAAACTTCTAAAGAATCAAGGACAGTTGAAGCTGTGAATCAATTGAAGAAGTTGAATTTTGAAGAAGTGAAAGCAGAATTTGAAAAATTGGTTAAGTAATATGTGCTTAATTACACATATTTTATATCCAATAAAACGAGCCTAAATGACCAAAAACAGACAAAAACTGCCAAATATATGTTTGTTTTGCATTTGTATTGTGCAGGAAACGGATATCACACAAAAGGACAAAAAACAAAGCCAAAAACGACAAAACTGAGCACGGAATGGAAAAGTGTGAAAAGACGAAGCCAAATCGAAGCCAAAAAGTCAAACAGTCAAAGTCAAAGTCAACCCCGACAAAATCAGAGTCAACTCCGAGAAACTGAAGCAGAAAAGACAACTTGAGGGATCACAATTGCCAAATCCCCAAAGTTGTTAAAAAGAGATAAAAGACCACAAGGACTGACTTTGCAAAAGGACTTATAACTCTTAAGGGTTAAAGCTGCCAAGTCCTAAAACTCTTAACAACACAAGGACCATGGCTGCAAAAACATACATATCCATGAGGGGCCAAACTTGTCACTACCCAAAACTTTTCCCTGTTACCCACAAACCAAATTTCCCGCCCATTTTAAACCCACCACAAGTCACGGGTGTTCTCCACCCTCTTTTACCCTGCAACCCAATTAAACCTTGGATAAACCTCACCCCTCACCCCACTAAACCCCTCAGCCCTATAAGATTGCCAAGTTGGCAATCCCACCACTCCCCAAGCTCAATTCGATGGCTTAGATTGACCCAAAAGAAGCACAAGTGAATTTGAAGGCTGGGATTGCTTTTGTTATTCATCTCACACAACTAACACAACCTCTGGAAGCCCTCACAAAGAAAGCACAACACAAAGACCAAGCTTATAAAGAATTCGGCTATATATAGGACCTCATTGGAGCATCTCAGGAGGAGAGCTTATTAGTTTAATTGTCAATTTAAATTAAGTCTTTTTCAGCTTATTGTACCATATTTTTTTCAGCATTGTAACACTTTTAAAGTTTAATGAAGTTTTGAGGAATTTCTGTTAAAGACCAAAGTTTTAAATTCAAGCCTTAAGTTGTTGATTAGTGCTCAATTGTGTTCAAAAAGCTTTCACTTAAGCTTATTTATAAGCTGCTTTTATTAAGTAAAAGAAAAAAAATTAATTAGTATAAAAAAAAGTCACAAAAATACCAAAAAAACACCACAGCTTATAATTTGGATGATAAGCCGGATATGTATGGGCTTATGGACTCACTAGCTTGTTAAACACAAGCTAGAGCTTTGTTGTTTAAGCTCTAATGAGCATTGATAGCCTTGTTTAGAGCTAAGGCTTTAGTAAGTCCTTTTTCTTTCATTTAAGCTTAATTTTCTGCATTAGCTTATTTTCAGCTTATTTGTGCGTATTTTCTTTTTCAATATGCTTATTTATGCTTATTATCGATGTTGAGTGTTTGTTTTTAAAACCCTTGGCTTAAAATACCCTAAAACAGCTTAAAGATCCAAATTCAGATTATAAAGGGGTGTTTGGGACAAGAGTTAAAATGGGCCAATTTGGTTTATGTCATGGGTTGGGTTACCTAAGTCTGATTTATCTAGCTTAATGAAGGTCTAATAACTAGTTTAAATAAGTTTTTATTTGTAAAATCTCAAAAGTTAAGTGTAATTTAGCTTTGGTTCAAGTTTGGTTGAATTTTAATTGTTTAATTTGCTTATTTTGATTGTTATTTTAAAGTAGCTTTTAGTACCTGTTTTAGTATAGATTTTGAGTGTTATTGTGTATTAGTTATAGGCTAAGAGTCCCTGCAAGTGTTATTTGTGGTTCAATATTTTCTGTCAAAATAACCTAGAAATTTTAAAGAGTCATTTTCTTAAGCTAAATTAGATAGGTTATAGAAAGCTTTAGATTCTAAAAATGCAAGCATAAGTACATTAAGTACCAAGCTTAATCTGTTTAAACTTTTTTTCAAGTTTTGAGCTTATTAAGATACCTAAACTTAAGCCTGTAATAAGCTCTTTTCAAAAGAAAACTCTCCCCTGGTGCAAAAGCCATTTTTCAAGACAGTTTTTTTGGCCTATTTGTATTAGATAGCTTGAGTCTTTTGCTTTTCTAGGTAGTTGATAAGCCATTTTACAAGCCCCTAGAAGCCCAAGCCTTAAGACACCTTCTAGGTGGCTTATTTTTAAGCCAAAAGTAGGCTTGTGACTGTTTTACCCTTTTTTTATGTCAGTTAGCTTATTAAGCTTTTATAAGCTTAATTTTCTTTCTTTAGGCTTATTTTGACCCTGCATAACCTATTTAAGTTAGTTTAGCCTTGGATTAGCTTATTTGTCCTTTTTATAGCTTATTTAGTTTAGTTAAGCCAAAAGAAAAAGGGCAACAAGCCATTTTCTCTTTTTAAGCTTATTCTGTCAGATTCAAGTGCTTTTTCCTAGCTTATTAGTGCTTTTCATAAAAAGTCGTAGTTATAAAAAATGCTTAATTTTATGTGCTTTTTAACTTTGAAAAAAAAGGGGAAGGAGGGAAGTCCCAAGGAGCTGAGGCTCGAACTCAGGACCTCACCTCCCTCAACCCTTCATACATAACACACACTACCGCTGCGCCCTTGGGTCTTTTCTGTTAGACCTTTGGGCGCTTTGGTACTTAAGGCTTTTTCAACCATTAAGCTCATAAGCTGTTTGGCTATACACTCTTTATTGGGAATAAGCTGGTTCATCATACCCTTTATTTTTTCTAGGATTCCCCATCAACTTAAACAGATTTCCTGTATATTTTTTGGAGTTTTTTTAAATAAATTCATTTAGTATTTTTTATAATTTATTTTCTTTAAAAACTTAAAAAATTCATAAAAAATAAAATAAAAGTCAGAAAAATATAAACTTTTTTTTAAAAATTTTCTTTTTTCATATAGTTTCTAGGAAAATTGTTAAAGATTTCGTAGGGTCATTTTTTCAAAAATTTATTTTTTAAAGAACGGGATTCGTTCCCGTTTTTGTTTTGACTCGTTTTTGGTCTCAACTAACTCCGTTTTCGATCTAGTTTTTTTTAAACTTCGTTTTTAGTCACTTAGAACCCATTTTAAGTAAAAAATTCATTCTAGGGTTTAAATTGTGTAATTTAGGTTTTTGACCCTCGTTTTTCGTACCCGTTTCAGGTTTTAAGTACTATAGCTTTCGTTTTAGGTTTTATTTAATCGTTTTTGCATATTTAACTTGTAGAAATAGAAAACCAATCATAACCTTGTCATATTCAAACATCAATCATCAATCCGTCATTCGATTTTCAATTGCACACCTCGTTGGGACATAACGACCCGGGAAATCAAACTTCCGGTTAAATATATATTTTAATTTGAGAATTCTTAACCAATCCTTGGATAAAGGTAATTGGTTGATTATTTTCCTATATTATTATATATATACTATTGACGAATCATTAAGCAATTGGATACCTATGTCCCCATGAACTTTGAAGCAACAAAGGAAAGTTTGAAGAGATTTGGTGAAGAGCTTCAAACTAAAACTGCAAAGAAGCTAAAGTTTGATGATGAAGGTACTCAACCAACAGAGGAAAAGATTGAAGAAGACAAAGATGATAAGCCAACCAAGAAGACTGGAAAGAGGAGAAAACAGATAGCAAGGAAAGGATTCCATACAGACCATGATAGGGATGAATCTGAAGATTCAGATGAAGCTAATGAAAAAGATGATTCTACTTCAGGTACTAAAATTCCCATTGATCCTGTTCCTGTAGCTACAAAATCACCCAGTGTAGCCAATTACAAGATCATTAAGCAAGGAAGGAAAGGTGTATACCAGATTGTAAGGGAGAATGGAACTGATATGGTATACATAAGCTTTGGAGCAATGCTGACTGACATAAACAAAAGACATAACAAGAGATAGATCTCAGACAGAGCTAACAGGATTGTCATGAAGAAACCATGGTATAAATACCAGATTATGGAATTGAAAAGGTACTATTAGAATAATTGAAAGAGCTGTTTGAAGAACCCCTTATAACAGATTCAATTTGGAATTTGTCAGTCAACAAAGGATAAAGTGTGAGATACTAAGAAGTGTTTGCAGAGTAATTGTTTGACTTGGAGTCTGTAGATGTTTATATGCCTAATCAAGAAAGTATCCCTTGTCTGCTGAAGTATCAAAGTTATGTTTGGACAAGAAACTTCAAGAGGAAAACCAATGAGGATTGTTAATAGACTTTTGGAAATGATGGAGAAGCAAGCCGGTAATTAAAAATAATGGAGATCTGATGAGTTAGCAATCTAGAATGGAGATGAGGAGAACAACACTTGGTGGAGGTGCTATGCACTAACACAACAAATGGTTATCAGTCCACCATGTCTAATAGACACAAGGATTGGCTAGTCCAGGAGCAAACGGCTCTTGGTAAAGACTTCTCAAATCCGTTTTATGGTTGACAACTTGCCAATAAGTTGTATGGTTTTCAACTCACCATATCTATGTTAGTGAAGAGTTGGCTAGCCCACAAGTTTATGGATTATGGTAAAGGCTGTGGAAAAACCATAACTAGTCCATGAGATTATGGCTTATGGTAAAGACAAATTGCAAATCCATATTAGATGGTTGACACTTTACCAAAAAGTGGATGGTACATCAACTCACCAAGTTTCATGTACAAAGAGTTGATATGGTAATCAATCCACCATGGAATTTACCTTTTCTAGGTGCTAAAGGATTGACTAGCCCTGAGCAAACGGCTACAGGTAAAGGCATATCAAATCCGTTCATGGCTATAATGGTTTGCCAAAAATCATATGGTATTCAACTCACCAATGTTTCATGTACTGAGAGTTGAAATGGTTTTCAGTCGACCATGGACATGCACCTTTCTGGTGGCCAAAGGACTGGCTACTCCAGAGTTAATGGCTAACTGGTAAAGAGACATCAAATCCATTTAAAGTTTCAATGATTCACCTCTCACAGGAGTTAACACACCTGGAAGTGATGAGAATAGTCTGAAACTATATGATTTGATGTACATATAGTCAATGTAGCTGTTTAAGTGTTGCTGATATGAAGTGTTGCTGAAAAGTTTTGAAGAATAGTTGCTGCAAAGATTAAAAAGAGATGATTTGAAGAATTGCAGCTCAAGAATAATTTGAAGTGTCTTGTTTACAACATCCTCAGGAAGCTCAAATTGAAGACACTTAAAGAAACTTGAAGTTCACAAGTGAAGATCAAGTTAGGGGAGGATTGTTGGGAAATATATTGTAAAAGACTTAATACTGGTAGTATAACAGTTAAGTCTGGTAGTATTAGTTAGTTCTGGCAGTACTAATATTAGTTCTGGTAGTATTAGTTAGTTCTGGCAGTACTAATATTAAGTCTGGCAGTACTATAGTTAGTACTCGTCCTCCAAGAATCATCCAATGAAACTTCCTAAGAACTTCCAAGCTTCTTCTCATCAAATATAACCTGTAATCAAAGACAAAGACAACTACACCAAGCATAAAATGTGCGATAGACATATATACAATGTGAATTTAGGGTTCGACTCGATAGATAGGATGAGAGAATTGTTAAACTCATTAGGTTTTGCAGGTTTACAACAGAAGAATACATATTTTAAATGTTGTGCAAGTTTTACTTTCAAAAATAATTAAAAACTTTGAGTTTTCTGGACCTGGGCGTATGACGCCGTCAGGGTTGTTGTGACCCCGTCACAGGTGTCGTGGTGATGGCGTCACGTGTAAATCGTGACGCCGTCTCCACGTTCTGTGAAAATGAAATTTTTGTTTTTGATGAAAAATTTCCTGCACTTGATTCCATAAGTTAATTCTTGTACAAATAGCTGCATAAAACCTGAGATTTAACAATTCAATCATATGACTCGAAACTGACGCGAATTAATCTAAACAATTTATTTAACATGCTTGAACTTGGCTCAAAAGCCAGATAAATTCCCCTACACTTATTATTTGCAAAATACCTTTGATTGAAATTAAGACGAGGTTAAAGACAAACAAAGCATGATTACAAGATAGTTCAAACATAATAAAACAAACTATAAAGAATTAAAACACACATGACACTCCTAATTGCGGGAAAAGTAAATTGGGTTGCCTCCCAAGAAGCGCTTTTCTTTATTAACGAGTCTTGTAGCTAGACTCGAAGTCACACTTCCTTACGTGACTTCTCCTTCATCATCCATTCCTCCTTCTACTTTAACGGGAGCGGGTTGTTTATTTTTGAAGTTGTTGCTCCTCCATTGGTTGAACTTCATCTCCTTCTCAAGGTGGAGTTTTATTCTTTCTTCCCATTCTAGCACTAGCCTATTTACAGTCATGATAGGGGCTATAGGCTCTATGTCGTTCTTAACTCCTTTGTCGGTAATACAGGAGGAATCGGATATCCTATGGAAACTTACCTTACTTTTTCCTGACCTTAGAGTTATGGTGCCTGTATCAAACTTAATTGTGGCCTTGGCTGTTGTCAGGAATGGTGTTCCTAAGATGAAGGGCCTCTTTTTGTTTTCTTTGATATCAAAAATCACAAAGTCTACGAGAAATACATGTTCAACGACCTCTACTAACACATCCTCAGCAATTCCTAAGGGGTAAATATACGAGTGGCCAGCTAGTGATAGTCTAATGTCTGTCTCAGCGGGCCTTTCGTCGGTAAGTCTCATGTAGGTGGAGTAGGGCATGACGTTCATATCGGACCCTTGATCAACGAGGGCGTTCATGTGCTTAAGGTCCCCTATGCTGCAAGGTATTTCGAAATTCCCTCTGATGTCCTCCTTCTTTGTTATCTTTTTCTTGAGAATCACGTCATAAACAGGTCCCCCAAGTAATACTTTATATGCCTTCCCCTTTTTCTTTCCAACTCGGGTTCTTGACAGAGAGTTATTGAATCTGTTGTTTTTGACTAGTCCCTTAATTAGCTTTTCATTGATCTTATGCTTCAAGTAATACGCAACAGGCTGAGACCCGGATGCTTCTACTGATTCGTCATTTTCAGGTGTTTTGATTGACTCATTTCTGGCCCCGTTCTCTGCTCCATTCATTGCCTCGACCTCCTTTACTGGCATTTCTATTTTTTGTTTCGCTGGGCTTCTTAGTGTTGTCGGGTGTCACCTCCGTTTTGTTACTCCTTTCTTCTTCCCCTTTCGTCAGAGATATAGAATTCACGTTCTTGGTGATGGGGAATTTGGCTTCTTCCCTTATCAATACTTTCTTAGGGGTCTTGCTAGTCATAAGTTCCTTGAGAAGTCCAAATATTTCAGTCATCCTACCGTTGATTTCTTCGCACTGCTTAAAAATGGCGTTCTCAAATCTTTCTATTCTTTCGGTGTGCGCAGCCATGTAATCCCTTACCTTATAAAACTCGAGCGCAACTGTGTATGGGAGATGTAGGACTGATATTAATGCATTTGCATCATTGCACACTAGCTTTCATTATTCTAAAGCATATTATTAATTTAGGTTGCGGTTAGAGTTTCCGCGCCTTGTTTTCCGTGCTTACTTTTCATTGACGATATTACTATTTGCTTAAGATGAGTTCATAGCCCCATTTCCATCTACTTGTTTTACAAACTCTACGGGGTGAAATTACATGCTTGTTTTACTATGGACACAAGTGTTTTAAATTGTATGCTATCCAGATTATTGCCTGAATATTACTGCCTAAGTTACCGTATTGCCACTATCTAAAGTCCCACCTACTCATGAACCGTTAATTGCCTAATGAATTGAGCCGCAAGTGTTTGTGATAGATCTACTCGGGACTTGACAATGCCCACCTTCAATTTTCTGGTCACAAGTTGATCATGGTGCATTTAACATTTTGAGGAACTTGTAGGCTGTTTTGGCAGACACCCTATATTTATTTTCGGGCACTAACAATTAAGGTTTCGGTGTCATGAGCTTAGTGCAATAATACATGTTTTGGACTATGGAATACGTACATAGTCTACCGTTACTTAAATCTTGTGGTCTACTCTTTTACTGATAAACCTATGAATTCACTCAACCTTTGTGTTGACTTTTAGCATATTTAATTTCAGGTCCTAAGGTGAGATTTCTGGAGGGGAGCTGCGAGGATATCATGAGGATGGATTCTGTGTTTTCTTTAAATTCGATGCACTCTTTAACTTTTAAAAACTTATGTCATCTTTTGAAATCGTGAAACTTTTGTGTTACAAAAGTATGTTGAAGTTTTATGACGCTTTTAAGTATGTGGGACCTAATGTGAAAACTCTAATATTTTATAATGCATCGAATGTACTTATTTAAAACGTCTCTTTGAGGTCGTTTCCTATATCTTGTTTGTTGTACTATGATGCGGCACCCCATTGTTACCATTCCGCTGCTACCTGATTTTGGGGGTGTTACACTAAACGTAGTTAACGAGGTTGTATATCATTTACCCATGGATTTTACGCTTGCTATAGTTTCATGTTGTCTTTGATTTGCAGGTTATATTTGATAAGGAGAAGCCTGGAAGTTCTTAGGAGTTTCATGTGGACAATTCTTAGATGATGATTTATCTGGGATTGTTTGTTTCTTATCCATCATTGAGCAAAACCAGGAGAGTACTAGTTTCTTTCGCACTCTTTTTCTTTTCTCTATTTACCTTTTTATTCGTTTTATGGGTACTTTTAAGAACATTGGGAACAATGTTCTACTTAAGTGTATGGGGGAAATAAGCCTTAGAAACTATTCCTTTAATTTCCCTTTGCTTTGTCCTTAAAATGACGAGTGATATATCGAAACATAGCATAGACAGTAATTTTAACCAAAATTAAAAAAATTATGACACATACCGACGAAAACTGAGTATTAATAGCGTCTCATGGATAGGAATTATATGACTAGCACAAAAACCCTCTAAAAATTCCACCCCAAAAATGTGAGGTTCGCCCCTAGATCTTTAGGAATTCAGGTATCCATTTTTGATACCTAAGATAATTTTACCTTTAGCTTTCTCGAGTTTAGGAGTGAGCAATCATGTATTTCGCGTTCATGGATTTGTCCGTGCATATGTGGTTTTGTTGCCTTTTCTAGAGCATTGGTATCGGTTAAATTTATATGATAGTGTACCGGTAGTATATTAAATTTTAGAACTTGTTTTTGTGATGCATCGTGAGACCGCATAGTGAGTATTAGGATTTGCTAAATGATAAGAGGCACTAGGATTAACCCATGTTTTAAACATGTATTTGTTACTATAGTTACCTCGATCATATAACTATCCCACACCCTTGCCATGCACTCATTTTAAGTGTAGGATTCCCCTAGTACACCCCTCCAAGCCTATCCTTTTCACGGTTCTTGTAATTTTTTGTGGATTCCAGATTATTAATAAAGAGCATTGTTACCCTTAACTAATTGTAAATTGCCTTAGCCTCCTTGTATGTACTTGTTTTTAGTACATTATTGTTTTAACCCAAGTTAATTATTTGAGTACATGGTTGCTAAGTCCTTATCCTTGTATACACAGTTTTGGGACGAATAGGATTAATGGTAGTATTTATTTTGCGGAATAATGGGGAAGAAAAGTTAAATCATTACCCCCATATTTGTTCAATAGTCTCCATGTTATGTTAATCCATCTCAATTCAGGTCATTAGTTAGCTTATGTATTGAGTATTGATATCGTATAAATACGTTCTAGCCGTATGTATATAATATTAAGTATCCCGTTAGAAATAAGAATCACTTTAGTAAAAGTAATAATTAAATCTTTCGGATTCGTATCCCAATGAGAATTGAATTGAGATTTACGTTTATGTTTCTTATTTGATGCTTGAATATCTTTTAATTTTGGTTTTTTAATTATACTAATAATATAAAAATAAGCTAATATAAACTAAATATTAAACTAACAAAAATGATCTAAAAGATATATAAGATGAATATGCTTGTCAAGTGAAGTGAAAAGTTCGTTAAGTATATAAAAAAATTGGTTTTAATGACGAATTAGTACCCGTAAAAATATTATTTTCTCACAACGTTGGTTTATTTTGAAAATGATATCTTATAAAGGTAATAATTACTAGATTTGATGTTTGACTATTTCTCTGGCTTTTGCCCTTCGAAATATTCAAATAAGAAATCTAAATAATCATAACAATTATTAATCAAAAATCCCATTTTAATTTCACACTTAACTTGCAAATCACAATTCACTTAACAAGCATAAAAGAATTTACTCGCTAAACATGAAAACTAAACTACAAATAATAGGCATAACAATAATAACGAACATATTAAGCTAAATAAGCTAGAACTACTAATAATGAAAAAGGGAAAAGAAGTAGAACCCGAATGACGAAACCAATAAGAACGAAACCACCCGATTATCAAAACTAGACATAATGCTAAGTGTATTTCTTATTTAAACTTTATTTGCTTAATAGATTATAAAGTATTTAAACTTTATTCTCTAATAAGCAAGTAAAATCTAACTAAGCTTTACACTTAGACAATAAGCTAGCTTATACAACCCGTAAGCTCCTCGTCTTATGTGTTGAACCGGGTTCACATCAAACAAAAGACAAGAAAAGGATTAAGCAAAACAATAAGCTACCCTTTCTAAAATTTTCGAAAACCCTTTTAAGTTGGACGCAACAAAACTGAGACTAATTAGAATAGGGGTAATAAGCCGAAAACTTAAAAGCCTTTTCTAATGCTTGAATAAGCCATCAACCGAATAACAAAACGAACCAAACCTGCTAAACCAAAACTGATCTAATAATAAACTAACGAATCTACCATAAACCAAAACAGAATAAGCAATTAGCCGAAACAAATCAAATCCAATCAACCTTTTAATCTACCAAAATAAGCAACAACAACTTATTAATAAGCTGTGCGAAAGGAGAGTAAACAAAAAAAGAAAGATGAAGCAATCCAACTCAATACATAACGTGGAAAAACTAATCTAAACCTGCTCGAAACATTATCCGATATCCCCGATTAACAAATCGAACCAAGGTACCTTCAAACCAACTAAATCTTTGACAAAGATTTTCCACAAACATTAACCAAAACCTAGAAATTGAGGCTAAGTAAATAACCAGAATCACAAGAATCAAAATCAAACTGGAAATCTCTTTATACCATACGAGTCGAATCAACAAACAACCCGAAATCAAACTTCAATAATCAAACCCAAATCTGTTACAAATGATAAAAGATAATCTAATCTACTCATATATTAATACTACAGATACTACTCCTACTACCCTACATCTACGAATGAAAAATAAAAAAATAAAAAAAAAACAAAAAGGAAAAGATAAGATAATAGATGTCCAGATCACTTGTTGCCTCTATCTTTTTATAACTTGCGTCCCCCTCAAGCGGCTACCAAATGGATTGGGCTTCATCTTTGCTTCCTGGGCCTAGTCCACTTGAACTTCTATTTCTGGGCCTAATTCTTGTACATAATACTTGGCTGGGCTGCGATCATATTTCTGGGCCAAATGCACTTCATATTTCTGGGCCTAAGTCTTGTTAAATCTTGGGGCTTGATAAATATGGGTCGGTCCGACCCATATAATGGCGTCGGGCCGGCCCAATAAGACATGAAGGCACCGTTGGGCTCGAATTTTTGTGCTCTTTCCAATGGCATGCTCGAGAAATATTAACGACTTCGTCTTGATCTCGAATAATAAGTAAACTTGATCGAATCGAACCCGAAAATTCCCGTTTTTGCTTCATTTTCAATCTTTAGAACCTGCAAGACATAAAAACACAATACAAACATATTTGCAATATAATTTTCTATATTTTAGTATTTTTAGTCCGTTTTATAGTGTTTTCTGGGGTTATAAAGATGTGTGTTTTAGCACACATCAAATTCTCTCACACTAAGCCATTGCTGGTCCCGCACGTAATGTTTATAAAACACGTTCAGAAATAAATAATTTAACCCCCCCTTAACTTATAACCCCTCACAATCAAACAAGAACAGAAAAAGTCCATTAAGAAGGTTCAAAAATCATTTATTTCGAAAGCGCCCCTGTTTTAACCATTGATTTATTAATAGATAAAAAGTAAGATACAATTTTTATAAAGTTTATTTAAAAGGCTTTAAGAACGGGAGTTCGTCATCCTCGACTTTTTACAATCCCCAAACTAAGCTTAAAACGAAATCATAGCTAAATATAAGAATAGATGGTAACACTACTCATAAATGCTAATTATGTAAAAGCATCTACTTTTTGCTCCCATATTCCTAATTTCCTCTAAGGATTTTATTTAGAAAATATAATGTGAAACGAGATCACTTATTCTATATATATTATGGCCTTATTATAATAAAGGTGACCGGTTTAAACCACAATTAGTTTGAAATCCTTTCCTAAAGAGATGATATGCTGAGAATAAGGTCCACATTAAGGTTCTAATTTCGCATGATTTAGGGGTTATCCTTTTTATTTCATCCGAAACAACTCAACTACGAGTCCAGAGATGGATGCTTGGACGGGATGCTTTATTTAGATAACCACGGAGTCGAAATTTTGGTTTTATTATTAATTATTTATTATTGCAACATTATTTAGCCTGGTCTTTAATACAACCGGCACATCGGGCGTCCTACACCGACTAGAGCCAGTGTCTTATTTCGGACTATCGGGTTTCCCTAACCTTTTTGAACGACTAACACATTGGGGTCCTCACCCGACAGAGCCAGTAAAACTTTTAGAGTCTCGGATTCCTTGCTTACATGAAGACGTAGACATGGGGACGTCCTTAACCGACGAGACCTAGTTAACTCTGACCAAGGAAAAATTAAACATATTATCACACACAACACACACACATATTATAATATTTATATATATTATATATATTATATATCTATATATTATAAGATATATATATATATATATTAGCCGAATTTCAAGTCTTGTGGTCTTTTAACTACCTAGACAACGGGAGCGAGCCGTCAGAAATCGGTAGCCTATTTCCTCACAACACTAACAAAACCTCGATGTGTACCTTACTTTCACCAGAAGGAATCTCTACGAAGGGATCAAAACTAAGAATCACAAAAACCAAATCAATTTTATTTATTGAAAATTATTATTTTTATAGTTTTTAAGCTGATAGAAGCAAAAAGCTACAATTAACCTCTATGAGCTCTAAAGAGATCCAACTACTCCACGCTTAGCATCTAACTTATATTCAACTCTATCATTTTTCATTCTTTGCAAAATTTTAATGTTTAGCAAACGCTTAGTCTCGAAAGCTAAGGGGAAAGCTAGAGTGAGACACTTGGTCAAGTCAAAAGTTTCTCTAATTCAAGCCTACGGGCCTACTTATATATCAAACATTTTTATATCATTTTTTTTCATTTTTCATTTTATTTTATTTTATATAATAAAGCAAAAATTTGGTCAAAACGGGGTTGCGTGGGACACAGACAGGCACATGTATGATCAATTTCGATAGAAATCCCCCCCACACTTAGAACTGAACATTGGCCTCAATGTTCAAAAATGTCAGGTTTTACCCCCACATTTAGGAACAAAAAAGGCAAATGCAAAAAATTCCAAGTGTGAAAGGGGAAATAATAAATATATGATTAGGAAAGAGGGTTCCCAGGATATAATCATAAAAATGATCAGAAACCGCATGATTGGAGGATTGAAAACAAGCACGAAGGTCTTCAAGATCATAGGGAAAGAGGGTTCCCAGGATATAATCATGAAAATGATCAAAAACCGCATGATTGGAGGATTGAAAACAAGCACGAAGGTCTTCAAGATCATAGGGAATCCTGCAAGCAAAAATGAGCACCCAGAACACAACATGGAGAGAAGCACTCATCCAAACTTATTATAATACTACTACTATACTAATATACTACTACACTACTAAGAAAAGAGAAAGAGAACACGGGTTGCCTCTCAAGAAGCGCTTGTTTTTGTTCGAGTCTCTAGCTTGACTCTAGGGTTATTTCATTTTAGGTCCATGGTCAAATCCATCACCCGATGTGAGGTGAGGATGGAAATAGCGATACATCACCACCTTAGGTGAGTATGCAGCAGGACGGGGTGATGTCATATGATGAGAACTAAAAGAATGGGGTCTCCATCACCCTCGTCGTTCCCCCTGACTGTGTCAGGGAGAAGAAAGGATCAAATCTTTCCACTCCCCTTAAGCAAATATGTGTAGGATCAGAAAAAGGTATGACTAGCAAGGAAGACTCATCAATAAATGGAGTCGACTCAAGGGGGTCCAGATTACTAATGTCCTCAAGCTCCTCATTAAAAAAGGGATTATCATAACATAAGTTATAATCATCATTAAAGTCGAAGAGAGAGTTTGAGAAAGTCACATCAAATGATCTAGATATCAAATTAGAATGACCTAAGGGTGCATCAAACACCCTTAGGACTGGGACAGGGTCATCGACTAGTAAACATTCTAGTTCTTCTATGTCCCTAATAGGATCGAAGTCAATTTCCCTATCCCCCGTTGATAGGGTGTCTAAATGCTCTCCTAAAGGTTAGTCGATATTTACTATAGCATCTCCTAAAACATCAATACGAGGTAAAGGTGGATCAACAGGTATACTATACTCTAAATCAGTACTATCAAATGTCAACTCAGACTCCCTTAGGATTGGGACAAGATCATCAACACTAGACTTTATAAATTCGTCATTTTCCCTTTAGGCAATAGTGCTAATAACCTCATCCCCCATTAAGAAGGTATCTAAAGGCTCCATGGTAGCTAAAACAGGTGGGGTTAGTGTGTATGCAAGTGGTGGAGGTATCACGTGAGCGATATTATGTTGTCTTATGATTTGCTCATCGTCAAAAGGCACCTTCATGAAATCATTACTCCCCCCCAGGTTCTCTTATAGGGGAATTGGTCTTTAGAGTTCTAAGAAGTTCCTCAAAAATACGGTTATTTTCCCTTGCTAAAATCATAAAATGACTATGAGAATCTAAATCCTGAGGGGCGACTGATCAATATGGCACTGTGGAGATTGGTCAAAACAAGGAAAGTCATAATTGTTACCAGGATTAGGCTCATAGACAAGCTGGTTCCTGGTTTGACAATCAGAGCTATAATGGGGACCTCCACAGACCTCACAACAGTCGAACTGTTGTTGCTGATACGAAGAATAAAATGAAGGTTGGTCATCACTAAAACTTTGATTGTAGCAAGGACCCTGATCATAAATGGGTGTATTCCTTGCTTGACAATCATAATTATAATGTGGACCTCCACAGAACTCACAACAGCCAAAGTGTTATGGCCGACTCGGAGAATAGAATGGAGGTTGGTTATAACCAAAATCTTGATTGTAATAGGGACCCTGATCATAGTTCGGTGTGTTCCCTGTTTGACAATCAAAGCCCGGGTGAGGGCTTCCTCCACAATACTCACACAAATATGTCTGAATCGGGTGTTGTGAGGGTTGATTAAAGAAATTAGGTGTTTCATTGTAGGAATAAGGGTTTTGGTCATAGACAAACCCGTTTCCCATCCCTACAACTCTACACCCGGGACAATTTCCACCATTTTGGAGACCCTCACAACATGAGCAATTATATTGGCCAGATAATATTTGTCTTTCAAGTTGTTTCAAAGCTCGGGAAAGTTTTGCCAGTTGCTCATTTAAAGCTTCCGAGTCAGACATAGCAGATAAAGAATTAAACAGATAAGAGGGTAAAGAAGATAAGAATTAAATGAAATAAGAGGATAAATGAGAATATTTTTGAAACTTTTTATGTGTATATATATAATAAAAATAAAAATAAAGTAGAAATGTAAAATATTTTTGGATTTTAATAAAGAAAGAAAAATAGAAAATATTTTTGTATTTATTTATTTATTTAATTTTATTTTTTTAAGAAAATAATATGAAAATATTTTTTGGTATTTTAAAATATTTATATAAAAGAAAAGAAATAGAATTTTTATTTATTTATTTTTTATTTTTATTTTTTTATAAGTATGGAATTAAACTTTCAAAAGAGAAAGGATCTTCAAGGCATCAACTCGAAACACCACGTAAAAATCGTACAACTCTCCCCGGCAACGGCACCATTTGATATCGTATAAATACGTACTAGCCGTATGTATATAATATTAAGTATCCTGTTAGAAATAAGAATCACTTTAGGAAAAGTAATAATTAAATATTCCGGAGTCGTATCCTAACGAGAATTGAATTGAGATTTAGGTTAATGTTTCTTATTTGATGCTTGAATATCTTTTAATATTTTTTTTAATTATACTAATAATATAAAAATAAGCTAACATAAACTAAATATTAAACTAACGAAAATGATCTAAAAAGATATATACGACGAATTTGTTTGTCAAGTGAAGTGAAAAGTTCGTTAAATATATAAAAAAATTAGTTTTAATGACGAATTAGTACCCGTAAAAAATATTATTTTCTCACAACGTTGGTTATTTTGAAAATGACATCTTATAAAGGTAATAATTTCTAGATTTGATGTTTGACTATTTCTCCGGCTTTTGCCCTTTGATTTCGTATAAATACGTACTAGCCGTATGTATATAATATTAAGCATCTCGTTAGAAATAAGAATCACTTAAAAAAAAGTAATAATTAAATCATCCGGATGTCGTATCCCAATGAGAATTGAATTGAGAATCACGAAAATGCTTCAAATTTAATGCTTGAATATCTTTTAAGTTTTGGTTTTGAATTATACTAATTATATAAAAGCTAAAATAATACTAAGATATAACTAAAAAGGATATTCAAGTGAGGTGAAAAGATCATTAAATGTGAAATAAAAAGATAATAAAGAATTGGTATCCGTTTAAAAACTGTTTTCTCACAACGTTGGTTTATATTGAAAACAATCATTTATTTTGGTACAAATTAGTTTAAATTATGACGAATTAACACCCGTAAAAATATTATTTTCTCACGACGTTGGTTCATTTTGAAAACGATATCTTATAAAAGTATTAATTACTAGATTTGATGTTTGATTATTTCTCCGGCTTTTGCCCTTCAAAATATTCAAATAAGAAATCTAAATAATCCAAAAATTATTAATCAACAATTTACTTTTTAATCCACACTTAACTCACTATTCACGGTCACTTAACAAGCATACAAAAACTACTCGCTAATAATCATAACTACGCTACTAAAAATAAATAAAACAACAATAAAAATAGCTAAACTAAACATGGCAATAAACATAAAAAGAGATAAGTAAAAAGAGATTAGAGGTTACCAAATTCAAGCTAACAATGGTTCACAACAATACACAATATCCCCATCTCCATGCTAATCAAAAGCTTCAACTACCATCTAAATTTTACCTAACTAACTATGTTGAGAATGCTATTTTAAACCAAACAGATTACCAGGAATTGTAAAATAAAAGTAATTAGTTAAGAGATATATGAAAGCTAAAGTATAGAAAATTAAATTTTAAGATAACGTGTATCAAAAGTTCGTCACAAACAAATTAAACTCATTTGAAACAAGCAACTAGGAGATTTGAGTCCAAAGATAAGCTATAAGACAATTAAGCTAAAACAAGAAAATAATAAGATAAATCAACTAATAAGAAAAGAAAATGGACTAACCCCAAATTTGGTCTCACAGATCTAAAACCACAAATTATTTCGAACCATTAATCGAACATCATTAACAAACAATAACAAAACCTGGGATACCACTTCACTACTTGAATCTTTAACCAACAAATCCGAAATCGATCTTCGAAACCATCGATTCAACAATAACATTAAAGAACCGAAAATCATTACTCGATACAAATCAAAACCGAGAATCAAAATAAATTCTAACTATTACATAGAACGGAATGGAAAATAAATTGAAGAAATTATCTAGTCTAGCCTAAACTAACCTACTGCTACTCCTATTTTTTTTACTACCTATTCTAAAGATAAGATATGTCAGTCCCTTTTATGTCTCGGAGTTGCGTTCCATTTAAGCAGAATTACCAATTTTTTTGTAATTCTTTTGTGGATGTAGCATAGCTCATATTCTACAACTACCTAATCTAATCTACCAAAGAAAAAAAATAAAATAAATAGATAAGATAGATAGTCTGCTGCTGCCTTGCGTTTAATATAAGCAGAATCACCCCAAAATGGATATGGGCTTCCAGTGGACTTTTTTTTGGGCCTAGATTTAATTATAAACATGTTGGGCCGAGTCTTGCAAATGTTGGGCTCTTGGTTGAGAATGGTTTTAGAGCTTTAATGGGCTTAGTAATAATATGGGCTGGCCCGACCCATTAAGTGGGTTACGGGTTGGCCCAATAAAATCCGAGGGCACCGTTGGACTCGTTTTCTCGCGCTCTTTCCAATGGCATGCTCGGGGACTTTTCACGACTTTGTCTTGATCTTGAATATTAAGCACTCTTGATCAAAACGAACCCGAAAATACCCGTTTTTGCTTTGTTTTCAATCATTTTTACCTGCAAGACATAAAAATACCAAACAAACATATTTGTAAGATAATTATCTATATTTTAGCAATTTTAGTTCGATTAATAGTGTTTTACTAGGTATAACGATGTGTGTTTAAGCACACATCAGATTCCCCCATACTAAGCCATTGCTGGTCCCACACGTAATGTTAATAAAACAAACCCAGAAATAAATAATTTTATCCCTTTATAACTTATGACCCCTCACAATCAAACGAGAACATAAAAGGTCCATTAAAAGGTTCAAAAATCATTTGATTCGCAAGCACCCCCGTTTTAATCACTTATTCAATAAAAGTTAAAAACTAAGATAAGAATTAAATAACATTATTTAAAAGGCTTTAAGAATGGGAGTTCGTCATCCTTGGTTTTTCACAATCCCCAAACTAAGCTTAAAACAAAATCACAGTCAAATATAAGATTAGATGCTAATACTACTCATAAATGATAATTGTTTAAGTAAAAACTTTAACTTTTCGCTCCCATTATTCCTAAATCCTCTATGGATTTTATTATCATTATTGGTGACAAATAGATTAAGTCCTTATTTATATAAAGTAAACCCGGTTTAGACCACAATTAGTTTGAAATCTTTTCCTAAAGAGACGATATGGTGAGAATAAGGTCCACATTAAGGTTCTAATTTCGCATGATTTAGGGGTTATCCTTTTTATTTCATCCGAAATAATCAACTAAACGAGTCTAGAGACAGAGCATTAATAGATTAACACCGAGTCGAAATTGCCTTTATTCTTATTATTTATTGCAAACATTTTAAACCTCCGCTCCTTTAAACAACTGACACATCGGGCTCCTAAACCGACAAGAGCCAGTATTCTTAGTTCTGACCTCGGTAAATTCCTCGACCTTTTAGAAGGCTGCAACATCGGTTGTGAGCCAACAAGATGCAGCAAACTTTTATCAGTCTTGGATTATTATTACTATGTGCCTTATTTAGAAGACTGCCACATCGGTTGTGAGCCGGCAAGAGGCAGTACACTTTTATTAGCCCATATTTTTTTTATTATTATCTCCACCCTTTAAATTACAACCACAATTAACCTCTATTGTAACACCCCCAAAATTTCAACAACGCAGTGGAATACCACTTTTGGTGCTACTTCATAGTTCATACACACAAGTTACAGAAAAACGACCTCAAAAGAGACGTTTTAATAAAATGTCACATTCAATTAAACAAAATATTAGAGTTACACAGGTCTCAATATATTCCTTTTAACAAAACTTACAAGCGTTCAAACATGACTTAATTGTATATATAAAGATAAATGGTTATCGAATGTTAAAAACGAGTCTTTTAAAGTTTTAATATCCGCACAGACTCAAATGCTCCTATTGCTCATACCTAGCAAAAATAATTAACCTTAGAAAATACATGTCAAAACGTCAAACAATAATGTTGGTGAATTCATAGGTTAATAAAAAACAGTCTTGAAATAAAAGCAGTAATAAAAGTAGCGTTACAACCGATTTAAAGATTATTTCTGAAATCCCAGTAGTGATTCAATAAAATTCAAATAATGTTTAGTAGTGGACCACAAGATTTAAGTAATAGTAGACTACGAAACAAATTCAGTAGTCCAAAACATGTATTATTGCACTAAGCTCATGACCCCGAAACCTTAACTGTCATTGCCCTTTCAGTACAGTGGAGTAATGCCAAAACACCTAAATGTCCACAACATGTTAAATACACCAAGGCCAACTTGTGGACCAGAAATTCCAGGCTGGGATGTCAATCCCCATAGAACAACCCACAACATTCGCGCTTACCCCTATAGTAAATTTAACGTTCATGATAAAAAGGGACTAATTGGCATTGTGGTAACTTATGAAATAATAATTCAGCAATAAACTGGGTAGCAATAATTTAAACACTTTGTGTCCCAAAGTAAAACAAGTAATGTGTTCGCAACTCTCCGTTTCAAATATAGGTTATTCAATGTTCTCAGAGCATGTAGTATAGCAAATCAAGCATTATTAAATTCATGGATAAACAAAACCGTGAATTAAAAATTCTATTTAATGAAGTCATGTAGTAAGCAAGTAAAAGCTTAGTTAAAAATGTCCATGTAACCGCTTACGTAGTAGAAAATCAATGAGTATACTTGTAAAAACGGAGCATGTATTCTCACCCCGAAAACAGTTTATAAAAACCATTAAAAAGAAAAGGTGGAGCTATGAACTCACCGAGAAGCAAATAAGCATCGAACGCGTAAATTTCAACAAGGAATAACGACGAAACATCTCACACACCCGCGAGCTTTATATCTGCGACATATAATAGATGGTGCGCGTAATAAGATATATAAAATTATAAAAGCAAATTGCATAATTTGCATAAGTATATAAAGTATATAATCGACATGAATGTAACGGATAACCAATATAGTAATGTGTGCGCCTCAACTTACTTATTATACCCACTTAAATGTTTCACCTTAAGTTTAACTCTATTTTAACCCATTCCGACTAATATGTAATTTTTAATGAAAAATTACCCATTTTGACCTATTTACAAGAGTGAAAGACTAACTTATTAGTTGTAGGGTGTGGGTGCAGCTTTTAGGGGGGGGTTAATAGATTTTTACTGCCTAAGTATCAATGGTTCTCCATTGAACTGCACATCATACTCTCACTCCTTTAAATTTTAAGATACTTTGTCAAGTTTGACTTTTTATTATACATATATCCTTAGATCTGACCCATCCGAAACGATCCGCTAAATCACATTTTCACGACTAGGACTCTAAAGCAATTTGATGTAAAACAACGTTTCAGACAACTTTTTAGTTTTAGCCGAGACCCGAAACCCAATGGAAAATGACCAAAATACCCCTGCAGGTTTCTGCAGAAAATTATTATAAAAACGCAGATTTGTGTTTGAGTTTTTGACCCGTCATAAGGCTTTTTTAAACTTAGATCGCCTCGCGAAAAGGTAAAACGCCCTTATATAAGATCTGATGCAATTTAAATAAAAAGAAAAATGCAGATTTTGCTCTAGCTTTTAGACCCGTCATTACTCATTTTTAAACTTGGATATCCTCGCGGGGAAGTAAAACGGCCTTCCGAACAACTTTCATGTTTCAGCGGAAGGCTGAAACGGCCCCGAAAGTGACGAAAATGCCCTTTTAAAAATCTGACAGCAACTATTATTTCCGAAAAGCTGAATTTTTAGTAAAAATTTTCCTAACTTCAATTGGCCGTAAAAACTTCGTTTTTGAGAGTTAGAAGTCGTGCCATATATCGAATCAAAGCTACGAACATCATCTATCATAATCAAAAGCCTAAAATCAGATTGAGAATAATCTCGACACCCAAAAGGGGCTGTCCGATTTTCTGCATTAATAGTGACACTTAAAAACTCCGCCAAACGCTATCTTTCGCACCCAACAAGCGTCAAAATACTCCTAGCTAACCTATCTCCGTCCACTAACATCTCCAATCAATAGTCCAACCTCAACACACAACATGCACCATAATCTATGGATTCTTGATATAAAATTAAACACATGCATACATAACTAAAATCAATCAACATAAAAGGGTTAATAAAATACTTACAGTAAACTTTTATCAGCCCACAGTTTTTATTATTATTATTATTACCTCCACCCTTTAAACGACTGTCACATCGGTATGCGAGCCGACCATGATCCAGAAGTCTTATTTCGGCTTCGGTTTATTACATAATTATTATTATTATAGCCAAATTTCAAGTCATGTGGTCTTTTAACAACTGCCACATCGGTATGCGAGCCGACCATGGTCCAGGAGTCTATTTCCCCACAACATTGACAAAACCTCGATGTGTACCTTACTTTCACCAGAAGGAATCTATACGAAGTGATTTAAACTAAGAATAGCAAAAACCTAAAGTAACTTTATTTATTCAACAATTATATAACGTTTATTAAGCTGATGGGAGCAAAAAGCCACAATTAACCTCTATGAGCTCTAAAGAGATCCAACTACTCCACGCTTAGCATCTAACTTATATCAAACTCTATCATTTTTCGTTCTTTGCTAAATTTTAAAGTTGAGCAAATGCTTAGTCTAAAAAGCTAAGGAGAAAGCTAGAGTTTAAAACTCGATCAAGTCAAAAGCTATCAAGTTTTACGGGCCTACTTATTACTAACATTTTTATATTTTCATCATCATTCATTTTTTTAGCTAATGAACAATAAAATTTTAAAATTTTGGTCAAAACGGGGTTACGTGGGAACACATATAGGCACAGGTATGATCACATTTCGATAGAATTCCCCCCCACACTTAGAACCGAACATTGGCCTCAATGTTCAAAAATATCGGGTTTTACCCCCACACTTAAGGACGAGAAAGGCAAATGCTAGTAATTCCAAGTGTGAAAGGGGAAATAATAAATATACATGATTAGGATTGAGGATTCCAAAATAAGCAAAAGATCAAAGACTGGATGATTGGAGGACTGAAAACAAGCACGGGTCTTTATGATCTTAAGGAATCCTACAAACAAAAACGGGAAACCATGAAACACAACATGAAGACAAGCACTCCCCCACACTTATTCATTACTAATAGTACTACTAAACTAATATATTATTACTATTAAGAAAGATAGAACGAGAAAGAGAACACGGGTTGCCTCCTGAGAAGTGCTTGTTTTTGTTCGAGTCTCTAGCTTGACTCTAGTGTTATTTCATTTTAGGTCCATGGTCAAATCCATCACCCGATGTGAGGTAAGGATGGTAATAACAATACATCACCTCCTTAGGTGAGTATGCAGTAGGACGGGGTGATGGCATATGATGAGAACTAAAAGAAGGGGTCTCCATCACCCTCGTCTTCCTACCCGACTGTGTCAGGGAGAAGAATGGATCAAATCTTTCCACTTCCCTTAAGCAAATCTGCTTAGGATCGGGAAGTGGTGGAACTAGTAAGGAGGACTCTGTAGGTAACAATGCTGGAGATACATCGAAAGATGAATCTTCATTAAGCAATTGTTCAAAATATAGAATGTCACCCTCTGAATCGTAATACCTATCATCAATATCAGTAGAAATTGAATCGTCTAGGACGATCTCAGTGGTGAGCTCCTCCAAAATAAGGTCACTAGTCTTAGTTGATCTAGACATCGAATCATAATTACCTAAAGGATCATCAAATACTCTTGGGACCGGGACATGGTCATCGGCTAGTAAACATTCTAGTTCTTCTATGTCCCTATTAAGATTGAAGTCAATTTCCCTATCCCCCGTTAAGAGGGTATCTAGATCATCTCTCAAAAGTAAGTCGATCTTTTCATCTCCCAAAACAACTAGGTAGGGCGAGGGCAGTGTGACTAGCAAAGTGGACTCATCAATAACTGGAGTCAACTAAGGGAGGACCAGACTACTAATGTCCTCAAACTCCTCATTAAAATCATCATTAAAATCGAAGAGAGGGTTTGAGAAAGTCACATCATAAGATACAGGTTTTGAATCATCACCTAAAGGCTCATTAGACATTCCCTTTGTTAAACTCGGATTTTTGAGTAAATGATTAAGAAGTCGACTACATATTCTCCTAAAGGTGAATTGATATCAAAATCTACTTCCTCATTATCAGTAGGGGGCAAAGGTGTAGTAGCAGGTATATCACACTCTAAAACACTATCAGATGTCACCTCAGACTCCCTTAGGATTGGGACAAAATCATCAACACTAGACTTTATGAATTTGTCAATTTCCCTTGCGAGAATAGTGCTAATAACCTCATCCCTCATTAAGAGGGTGTTTGTAGGCTCCATGGTAGCTAAGAACGGTATGGATGGTGTGTATGCAGGAGGTGTGACAGGAGCGGTATAATGATCACTTAAACATTGCTATTTGTCATAAGTCGCCTCCGTGTAATCGTCACTCCCCTCAGGTTCATTTAGAACAACAAGGGGATTGGGCATTTGAGTTCTAAGCATCTCTTCCAAAATATGATTATTTTCCCTGCATGTATGCATAAGACTATCAAAAATCAAATCTTGAGGGGGCGACTGGTCAATATGATACTGTGGAGGTTGGTCATAACAAGGAAAGTCATAATTGTTACCAGGATTCATAGACAAGCTGGTTCCCGGTTTGACAATCAGAGCTATAATGAGGACCTCCACAAACCTCACAACAGTCTAACTATTGTTGCTGATACGAAGAATATAATGGAGGTTGGTCATCACTAAAGTTCTGATCGTAACAAGGACCTGATCATAGAAGGATATGTTTCCTGCTTGGCAATCATTACTATAATGTGGACCTCCACAGAACTCACAACAGTCGAACTGTTGTGGCTGACTCAGAGAATAGAATAGAGGTTGGTTAAAACCAAAGTCTTGATTGTAACATGGACCCTGATCAAAGACGGGTGTGTTCCCTGTTTGACAATCAAAACCCGGGAGAGGGTTCCCTTCACAAAACTCACACGAGTATGTCTCGTATTGGTGCTGTGGAGGTTGGTTGAAGAAGTTGGGAGTACCATTATAAGAATAAGGATTTGAGTCATAGACAGACTCATCTTCGGATCCTACACCGCTACAGCCAGGAAAGTTTCCACCATTAAACGGACCTCCACAACGCGAGCAACCAAATGGTTATACGAAGACATGTCGGAGAATTAAACGGATAAGATGATAAAGAAGATAAGAATTAAATGAAATAAAAGGATAAAGGAGAATATTTTTGTTTTGGATTTTTATAAAGAAAATAAAAGAAAAGTATTTAATATATATATATATATATATATATATATATATATATAAGAGAATAAAATAAAATTGAAAAATACTTTTGGAATTTTTTTTATTATATATATGAGTAGGGATCCAATGAGAAGTAAATTAAAATAAGAAGTGGTGAGAAGTGACTAAAACCACAAATTTAAGATGCAACGACTTACATTAGATGCATTTTTATTCATCTAGATGCATTATTTTGAGTTTCGAAAGTTAATTTGATATGTAGATGGTGCAAATTGATTTTTATGATTTTGGCACATGTAGAGGAGCAAAAAACAAGAAAAATCATAAAATGCATCTAATATACGTATATGCATCTAATTAAAAGCTATAAAACACATTATGATGCGTTATAATGCATCTAAGATTATAGACATGCATCTAATTTAAGTTGGTGCATCTCGGATATGTGGTTATAGTTACTTCTTATCCTTCTTATTTTAAGAAAAACTTCTCATTTGATCCTAACTCATATATATATATATATATATATATATATATATATATATATATATATATATATATAATACGAAAATAAACTTTCCGAAGAAATGATCTTCAAGGCACTAACTCGAAACACCAACGTAAAAATCGTACAATCTTCCTCGGCAGCGGCGCCATTTTGATTTCGTATAAATACGTACTAGCCGTATGTATATAATATTAAGTATCCCATTAGAAATAAGAATCACTTTAGAAAAAAGTAATAATTAAATCTTCTGGATGTCGTATCCCAACGAGAATTGAATTGAGAATCACGAAAATGTTTCCAATTTAATGCTTGAATATCTTTTAAGTTTTGGTTTTAAATTATACTAATTATATAAAAGCTAAATTAATACTAAGATATAACTAAAAAGGATATTCAAGTGAGGTGAAAAGATCAATAAATGTGAAATAAAAAGATAATAAATAATTGGTACCCGTTTAAAAACTGTTTTCTCACAACGTTGGTTTATATTGAAAACAATCATTTATTTTGGTACAAATTAGTTTAAATTATGACGAATTAACACCCGTAAAAATATTATTTTCTCACGACGTTGGTTTATTTTGAAAACGATATCTTATAAAAGTGTTAATTACTAGATTTGATGTTTGATTATTTCTCCGGCTTTTGCCCTTCAAAATATTCAAATAAGAAATCTAAATAATCCGAAAATTATTAATCAACAATTTACTTTTTAATCCACACTTAACTCACTATTCACGGTCACTTAACAAGCATACAAAAACTACTCGCTAATAATCATAACTACGCTACTAACAATAAATAAAACAACAATAAAAATAACTAAACTAAACATGGCAATAAACATAAAAAGAGATAAGTAAAAAGAGATTAGAGGTTACCAAATTCAAGCTAACAATGGATCAGATGATAAAATGCCTCACAACAATACACAATATCCCCATCTCCATGCTAATCAAAAGCTTCAACTACCATCTAAATTTTACCTAACTAACTATGTTGAGAATGATGTTTTAAACCAAACAGATTACCAGGAATTGTAAAATAAAAGTAATTAGTTAAGAGATATATGAAAGCTAAAGTATAGAAAATGAAATTTTAAGATAACGTGTATCAAAAGTTCGTCACAAACAAATTAAACTCATTTGAAACAAGCAACTAGGAGATTTGAGTCCAAAGATAAGCTATAAGACAATTAAGCTAAAACAAGAAAATAATAAGATAAATCAACTAATAAGAAAAGAAAATGGACTAACCCCAAATTTGGTCTCACAAATCCAAAACCACAAACTATTTCGAACCATCAATCGAACATCATTAACAAACAATAACAAAACCTGGGATACCACTTCACTACTTGAATCTTTAACCAACAAATCCGAAATCGATAATCTTTTAACCAGAACAAATCCTAAATCTGAGGGGTCTTCGAAACCTATCGATTCAATAATAACAATAAAAGAACCTAAAAACATTACATCTGATGTACAAATCAAACACCGAGAATCAAAAGTATATTGCTAACTATTACATACGGAACAGTGCATTTCCCCACACAATCCGCCTCAAACCCACACACGGCCAATCCATCTACCCGACCAACACTCCACCACAGAAAAAATAACCACCCACATCAACCGAAACCTCACATACCTAGCCCAAAACATACCACTTTTCTTAAGCTTTCCAATTCAGCAACCTATACCCAACCAAATAACTGTGTGCCATAACCAACATTCCATACCTTGCTTGTAGGCCAAAACCACCACGGGTCTTTGCCAATAATAACAAGCTCAGAAGGGGCCAGAATGCACTACCATCATACTGTGTCCATGTATTTTATAAAGACGTTTTCCAATGCACCTTCTGAATACCATAAGTTCAGGCAAGCACTCAACAAATCCAAAGATACTATAATAGACTTTAAAAAAATATGGGACGGTATTCCCACGCCATATAATTCTCTTGCCGGAACAGTACCCCTAACTAATAATAAACGTATATGCTGCTAGAATTATTTTTTTTTTGTTTTTTTTTATTTTTTTTTTTTGATATTTTTTTTTTTTCCCAATGGTATGCAGTCCTTGTTTTTTGGGGGGGTTAAGTGTGTGGGGTTTGTTTTGAATTTTTTTTTTTTTGTTTGTTGGTGGATTCTTTCCTTTTGTACTTTTTGTTTTCATTATATATTATTGAATTATATATTTTAAGTCATTATTTCTTTTTGTTTTTTTGATTTTTGCGATTATGTTATTTTTTAGTATCAAAGTAACATGAACTTTGATTGACATAAACCTTTTTTTTCTTTTTTTTCTTTTTGCTATTGATTTTTATTCTAATTCATTTTTTTACTTTCCTGCTTTTTTTGGTTTTTTTACTTATGTAGTGTTACATAAAAATAATTTCAAACAAAACAAATTATATTGACAAACATAGTTATTAATTATTACTTTTTTATGGATATTTTCATTAATTTGTGTTTTCATTTATGTTTTTATAGTTTTCTTTTTACATTTAATTATGTGTTTTATACGTTTTTAGGTAATTTTATTATATCTTTGTTATTGAGTTATGTTGTTAGTTTTTTATGAGTCAACTTATCTTATCACTCTTCAATTGTTATTTTTATTTTTTTTTTATTTTTTTTGTTACTTTATTATTCAAAAAGAAAAGAAATCTAAATAATCATAAACAATTATTAATCAAAACTTCGCCTTTATAATTTCACATCACTTAACTCGTCACTTAACACTACTAACATAGACAAGCATATAAAATCTATCCGTCCGTAAATGCTTAAAACATGGAAACTACTAAACTAACAATACAACGATCCCCATAAATACCCACCACAACCTCACACACCCCAAACCCACCATCAACCGCCCCCCTTTCCCCTCCACGTACTCCCCCCCATCACCCCCGCACCTTACCCGTGTAATGCTCCCCGTACACCGCGAAACACACCCCAGACCGCAACCATCACCTATACAAACAACAAACCCCATAATATCCAACAACGCTACAAACTACAATACCCCAAAACTTCACTACAAAATCTACTACCCCAACACGACTAAGCAATTAAACTTGGGGTACCAATCATCTCAGCTAAACCTTACCCTAGAGCGTTACCAAGACCACCGAGAAGAACGACGTGTCAACACCCCAGCCTCAACACTTATATAGCAAACCAAGTTTAACAACTACCCCATCAACAACTCCAATTTCCGCAAACCCAGAAACCAAAGGACGCAACAAACCTTACCAAAATCTTCCACTTTACCACCGCCTGCCCCCAATCACCTCCAATAAGCAGACAAGCTTTCTTCAAACAAACCCAAACCCCTGCAAAACATACACACCCCAAACCCAGCACCCACCAAAACCAAAGAACTCACACCAAAACCGACACTCCACAAGCCAAAGCAACACCAAACCCGGACAAAAAGCAATATAAAAGCCGAAACAAAACCAATCCAGATCAACCATTATACACTACCAAAATATAGCAAGCAACAACCTAAATAAAAGTTGTATGCGAAAGGAGAAGATAAACAAAAAAGACAGGTGAAGTAAACCAACTCCAATACATAACCTGGAAAAAAACAAAACTAAACGCTGCTCGTATTTACAACATTAATCCGATATCCCGAATCACAAATCAAACCAACGCAAGGACCCAACACACCACTTAAAACATTAAGAACACCGATTAATCCTACAAACAAAAACCAAACCCAGAAATACGTGAAGGCTGATATGTAGAATAACCCTAATCACATAAGAACTAAATCCAACAGAAATTCTCTATAAATACCATTCAGGACGAGTCGAAAACAACAAACAACCCAAAACGCAAACTACAAACAACCAACCCAAATCATTATAATACATGATGAACAGAGAAAACAAAACATAACAACCATCAACAAACTACCCAAACCGCCATCTAACCACAACTAACACCCAAAACAACACTAGCCAGCCCCCCCCCCGCCGCCCTCCACCCCCCTTCACCTCAACATCAACTCAGTCCCCCACCCTTCGCAGCCTTAACTATCACTAGAAAAGAAAAGATAAGATAATAGATGTCCAAATCACTCGCTGCCTCTATCTTTTTATAACTTGCATCCCCCTCAAGCAGCTACCAAATGGATTGGGCTTCATCTTTGCTTGTTGGGCCTAGTCCACTTGTAGTTCTATTTCTGGGCCTAATTCTTGTACATAATACTTGGCTAGGCTGCGATCATATTTCTGTGCCAAATGCACTTCATATTTCTGGGCCTAAGTCTTGTTAAATCTTGAGGCTTGATAAATATGGGTCGGTCCGACCCATATAATGGCGTCAGGCCAGCCCAATAAGAAATGAAGGCACCGTTGGGCTTGAATTTTTGTGCTCTTTCCAATGGCATGCTCGGGAAATATTAACGACTTTGTCTTGATCTCGAATAATAAGTAAACTTGATCGAATCAAACTTGAAAATTCCTGTTTTTGCTTCGTTTTCAATCCTTAGAACCTGCAAGACATAAAAACATAATACAAACATATTTGCAATATAATTTTCTATATTTTAGTATTTTAGTCTGTTTTATAGTGTTTTCTAAGATTATAATCAGTTTGCTTAGTACTAGTATTGTTACTAATTTTCTTTTGTCTGAGTCAAGCAAAATGCATATCTACATCTCGTCCATATAATCACACACATTGGACCATCTACATTATCTTTCGTTTAAAATATTGAGTCTTTTTATTTTGATCCGTAGGTGAAATCATGCCACAAATAAACCAAAAGGATTATCAACTTATTAAAGCCTACCTACCTAGAATTCATTGCTCAAAAGCAATGGATGAAGAAGTTAGGGAATCCTACCGCCGTCTTGAAAGCCGTCTCTTCCAGGAAGGAAGATTCGTTACTTCATCATTCATCGAAGCAAACAACATGCTTCCAACTTTTCAAGCCGTTGGTCTTGAGCCTTTCCTCACTCTTGATGAACCCATTTGTCCTTGATTCGTAGCCAAATTCTACCATAGTCTTGAAGTCAAAAGAGATGAGGACGAACGTCCTTACATTGAGTTCAAGCTTGGTCAATTCACCTTTGAGTTAGATACATCTCAACTCTCTCGAATCTTTTAAACTCCAAAAGCTCTAGAAACCTTTTACACAAGTAAATGGTCACTAAACTCTCTTGATGATCATCCTAACAGTCACTTCTTTGGCCCTAAGCATGATCTCATTAGAAAGAACATCACCATTCCTAGAACCACTCAAACCTAACTTCAAAGAGACCCTAACAAACTCCATATAGATGATATTCGTCCTGAGCTGAGAGGATGGAAACTATTCTTTAGGGAAAATTTCTTTTGCACCGTTGGCAATAGAGATCGTGTAAATGCATGCACTGCATACATGCTTTACTACTTAACCATTAAAAGAAAGTTTAACTTCACTTTAATGATTCTTTATCGAATGGAGGAAGTCAAAAATAAAAGCAATGGTCCAATGTTATTTGCTATGCTTTTGACTCGTCTTTACAATCACATCCTCCGAACAAATCCTCAAGCTATTGTCCCACCTAATAGGTTCACGTTCCATGATCGTGTCATGAATTCTTTGGACATTTCAAAGAATCCTATTAAGGAAAAGGGAAAGATAGTAACTTCTCCTTCGGTCTCCTCCTCTTCATCTTCATCGTCCGATGGAAATGAAGCATCATCATTATTAGAATTTTATAAGGAACTTTTCGACAATGAGGACCTAACAGATGCCCAAAGAGAAACGAGAGGAATATTTAAATGCTTGAACCGTTACTTCAGGACCATCACCAAGTATTTGAAGAATCAAAAGTGATTGATGCATATGTGTTACTTTATAGTGGTTGTTTACTATTGGTATTACGAATACTATAATTAGGATAATGTTTTCCATGAATATTTGATTATGTGTACTGAACTACTTATGACTATGTTATGAACTTTGAAGCTTGCATGCTAGTTGGTTAAAGTTTTGGATGCAAAAATGCAGTTCTGGTCATATTTTGGATGATACGGATCCACGGATCCACCATATGGTAGATCCGTTTGTGGTTTAGGTAGATCTGTGCATCACCAGGCCAGACGCCAAAATTCGAATTTTCTTAATTTTTAACTTTTTCTACTTTATCTTATAATCATACTATATGATACTATATAGGATTTTAAACCTTGGGATAAAACATGTTTTCCATATAATCCAAGAACCATTAAACAAAACACTTCACCACTTTCACCATATAATCATCACCCTCAAACACCATTTTCTTCACATTTCTCAGAATTCTCACATACAAACCTTACTAGTTCATTACTATGACTAGCTCTTCTAAAACAAGTTCACCAAATTTCAAGAGAAAAATTACAAGAATGAGTGTCAAGTATCTAACCTATGTCAATCTCACATCCTCAAGTGAGGAACACCCAAATGAGAAAACTCCATCACCACCTCCTAGAAAGAAATCCCTTTCACCACCACAAACTCCATCCAAATCCATCTCTAGCAAGAGTACACATTACACCTCATCATCATCTCCAAATGAGTCTCCAACACCAACCCACGTTGCACCTCCAACCAAACTTCGTTGTGTCGTCTCACTAAAACTTAAACCTCAAGAACTTCCACCACTAACTTCATCACCAAATGACCCTTATGTGTCAACTATAGACAATTAGCCACCGGGCCCTTCCAAACCATCTCCACCACCACGTGTCACACGACCACCACCCGGGCTTCCACATCCACCACCGAGATTTGAGCAACTAACACCAAATCAACCATTGTTTGTTAACATTAACAACAATACACCTTACCTCCACAACAATGGACCTCGCCAAGAAAACAACCCACACTTGCCAACAAATCTTGGAAATCAAGATTTTCCTCACCCTCCTCCAAACATCTTAGATTTTGTTTATCCAAATTACATGCTTCACCTCCAAAACATGTTTTGTCAATGTTGTAGCACCACAAGTCATGAGATCCAAATGCTCTGAAACGTGTCAGCTACATGTTCTTATACATTCGACACCACCTTGGCTCTTCATCAAACCCACCATATTTCCTGCATTAGCCGCATCAAAATCTCGCCTCAACCCTTCGGATTATATGAGAAAATGATTTTTATCCAAAGATTTAAGATCTTTAGTTGTTTTCCTTTCTACATTATTTTTTTGTGTCTAATGGGCTTTAAAGCCAAATTTTATGTTAATTTCCCTTTTAATGGATTTAACATTATTGAAATTGCTGTGGTGATTCTTGATTACATATTATGATATATGTGCTTGTGTTATTGCCATATATATTTGCTTGTCTATTAACTTTATTTTGTAGCACACATCCATAGCTCGATTCCTTGGTGCCCCAAGCAAGGGGGAGCATACACCAAGGGGGAGCACTTGCAATATAGTCTTTATTTTTTATTTTGCATTCGTCACCAAGTCACTTAGCATTCGTAAAAACAAGACTTGCAAGGAACGCCTCTACAACACTTTTTGATTCAATAAAAAAGGGGGAGACGAGATGTAAACTCATCCATTAAATACTTATTTAGTAACTTTTAAATATGCATGAGTCTATATTTTGTCATCATCAAAAAGGAGGATATTGTTAATACAAATATTCATGTAAAAACGATATTTATATTTAATGTTCTTCATGTTTTGATAATAACAAATATAATGCCATACTATGTAAAAGTTTACATAAACAAGTTATTTAGTCAAAAGTTTACTTGACGACGACAAGTCACTTAAGGTATAAATATGACATTATTAAACATAGTTAATGATCAAAGAAAAATATTATCATTTGCATAAACCTTTTCTAATCAAATGATTTAAACAAACACATGATTAATTATAAGCTTGTTATGTTAATCATGTAAGACAAAATAGGATTAACCATAAGTGGAAACAATCTTTCTAAATCTTTTCAAATCTTTCCAAATTTAGAAGATCTTTCCTTATTAGTGATAAGAAATATTTTACTTCTAGAAGAATCTAATAAACTAGATTTATAAGTACAAAACAATATTTTATTAAGATTTTGGGTTAATCATAAAAAGACAAAAGCTGTCCCAATGCACCCAACGGATCCAGCAAAACCAAAGGACGGATCATGTTTAAAGTGGATCAGTGGCGACCAGCTGTTTGGTACAATTCTTTATTTCTTGTTTCCTATAAATAGCAACCTTAAGTCTTCATTTTAGACAACTCTTCACAAATATTTTTCTCTCTAGCTTTTATCATTTTCATATTCTTTGATCATTATACTTGTTTCATAATCCATTACAAGTGATCAACTCATTCCACTCTTTAGTAAAGAACACTAATGAAGACGTAAAGCTTTAAGTGTTATTAGTTTAGTTGTGTCATCACGGTTGTGATAATCATATATATTGTATCTTTTGTGTTGTGTGTTGTGTGTATCATATGTGTATGATAGGTTAGTATTTAGGCCACAAAATACATGGTGTGTTAGATTGGTTCTATCTCAAAGTAGAACTCGGTATTTAGCTTAGTACTAGAAAAAGTGTAAGCGACGTGTACGGTTTTCTTCGCCTAAAGGGAGCTTGTTGACACAGTGAAGAAAACTCTCAAGTTGGGTACTTGAGGAGTAGAGTAGGGTGAAGAGGAGCTTTGTAGCTGAACCACTATAAATCATTATGTCATCGGTTTGATATTTCCTATCCTTACTTGTTTGTACTTCGTAGATTACTTATTTACTTATTGCTTTAATATCATATACACTTGTGTATATCCATTGAATTCACATAAGTTGACAATCTAAGTTTTATTTATAAAATGGTAAAAACTATTCAAACCCCCTTCTAGTTTCCACATTTACCATGAAGTGGTATTTTTCCCAGTTCAATACAAGGTTGGTCTCCTCACATCTCTTAAGTATTTTCTCCAGGTTTTGGAGTCAGTGGTCGAAGGAAATACCGAAGACGGAGAAATCGTCTATAAATACTTCCATGCTATCCTCAATCAGTTCATGGAATATGGCCTTCATGCACCATTGAAAAGTTGTCGGAGTGTTGCACAGTCCGAATGGCATTTGTTTATATGCAAGGTGCCATATGGGCAAGTGAACGTAGTATTTTCTTGGTCTTATAGGGCGATGAGGATTTGGAAATACCCCGAGAACCCATCCAAAAAACAATAGTACTCATGCCCGGCTAACCATTCGAGCATCTGATCGATGAATGGAAAGGAAAAGTGGTCTTTCTGGGTTGCGTTGTTTAGTTTACGTTAGTCGATGCACACGCGCCACCCGATGACCGTTCTTTGAGGAATTAGCTCATTTTTCTCGTTCTTGACTACAGTCATCCCTTCTTTCTTTAGGATGACCTGAACAGGACTAACCCAAGGACTATCGGAAATCAGGTAGATAAGTCCATCATCAAGGAGTTTTATGACTTCCTTCTTTACTACCTCCTTAATGTTTGGGTTCACTCGTCTTTGAGACTGGACACTTAGTTTAAATTCTTCCATGAGGATTTTGTGAGTGCAGAACAAAGAGTCTATCCCCTTTATGTCCGTGATACTCCAGGCGATGGCTCCTGTTAGATATTAGAAAAAGACTCGGTCACCCTGTGTATTTTACCGACTATTATAGCTCGTAGTTAATCGTTTAATGTATAACATTCGGTAATGGGCCGAGTATTAAACCCAACGTGCAAGCCCACTACCAAGGCCATTAGGCCGGTTTTGTAAGCACCTATATAAGCCTCTTCTATGCCTTGGAAGAGGTGGTTAGTCATTTTTATGCAAGGCACACTTTCTCTCACTAGAAAGCTTTTTCTTTTTAACTTTCTCTCTCTAGACTTAGCTAATCCATCTATCTTCTATTGTGTTATGATTTCCAATATCATACAATTGGTATCAGAGCTCATGGGATGATTAGATTGTTTATGTGTGCGTTTTAGTGCTTGGTTTAGATCAAAAGTTGAGTTTTAGGAGGTTTTCGCTCTTGTTCTTGAGTTTCATTAATTTTAACTTTTCTTGTGTTAAAATTCATGTTTTTGTAGTGGCTATAGCCTTCTAGTACTCATTTGTGCAAAAGAATCCAAGTCAAAACGTTCAAAATGGTGATTTTTAGGTGTTTTAAAGTGTAAAAGTTCGTAATTCATCATAGCGGTTTGGTATACTGCTTGTAGTGTTTCATAGCGGTTTAGTTTACTATTATGACGGTTTGTCAAGAAAGTACACTGTTCTGGAGGTTTGTCAGATCGTACACTGTGCTAGCGGTTTGTCGTTTCTGACAGCGGTTTGTCTTATTAGGCAAAGGTTTATCAGTAGCAGTTTGTCTTCTAGTGTAGCGGTTTACTAGTAGCGATTTGGTAATAGTAGCGGTTTGATCCGTAGCGGTTTACAGGTTTTTGAAGATAATTTCTTACAGCGATTTGGGAAACAAACCTCTGCCAATTTCATTTCTTGGTAGCGGTTTGGTGTTATTTCTTCATAGCGGTTTAACACTCGTAGCGGTTTGTTACAGGTTTATTGAAGATTTTTCTCAAGGTCTTTTGGGAAACAAACCTCTGGCCATTTTTCTTCGTGGTAGCGGTTTGGTATAATTCTTCATAGCGGTTTGACAATAGCGGTTTGACAGTAGCAGTTTGAGCTCTAATCCAGCGGTTTGATACGCTGTTTGGAATTTAGACTATTATAAACTTGACAAACGTACCAAACTCAAACAATAAAACACTTACACAAACATCACCACTTTTAACATACAATCACTAATCATTGTTCGATCAACTTAAATTATTTCACAATCAATTAAGATGGTTAATCTTTCGGAAGATATCTAATGTGCCGGGTCTGATACCCGACCACCTATGCTTGATAGGACTAACTTTGCATCATGGAAACAACGTATTCGACTGTATTGTCGGGGTAAAGAGAATGGGGTGAACATCTTGAAGTCGATTGATGAAGGACCTTTTCAGATGGGAACATTTCGGGAAACGCTTGCTGAAGGAAATCAAGGTGCCTTATAACTAGGTCCAGAACGAGCTCGAGTCTATTATGATCTTTCACCTGAAGATAAGGATAGGTATAACGCTGACATTCAGGCAACAAACATCCTACTTCAAGGGTTACCAAAAGACATCTACTCTCTTATCAATCATTACACTGATGCAAAAGACATTTGGGATACTGTGAAGATGCTCCTGGAAGGATCTGAATTAACAAAAGAAGACAAGGAATCATAATTGTATGATGACTTTGAACACTTTCGTCAGAACAAAGGAGAAACTATTCATGACTATTATGTCCGGTTTGCCAAACTCATCAACGACATACGGAACATCAAGATGGCATGTCCAGAATGCAGTTGAATTCAAAGTTTGTTAATAACATGTTGCCTGAATGGGGGTAGATTTGTAACAGCCATGAAACTGAATAGAGGATTGAGGGACTCTAACTATGATCAGCTGTATGCTTATCTGAAGCAACACGAAGAACATGCCAATGAGAACAAAATAATGTTGGATCAATTCACTTAACACACTATTGATCCTCTTGCCTTGATGTCAAATGTTTCACATCAGTAGTACTACTCACAATTATCTACAACTCCACTATCCATATATGTTCCACCACACTTTGCTGACAACACTCAACTTGATTCGGGAATCTCTCTAACTGACAACTTAATTAAGAACTTAACCAACACACTTGCCCTACTCACCCAAACATATAGAACATACCTTCCTTAAACAAATAATCAACTCAAAACTTCATCAAATACAAGAAACCAAGCCACAGTTTAAGACGGCAGGGTTGTTGTTCAGAATGTTCAGGGTCGACAGAATAGAGGTCAGGGGAACAATGCCCGGGGTGCAGGTGCAGCTGGTTATAGGGGAGCTCAGAACAAAGTTGGGAATGCAAATCCAGGTCGAGCAAAGCAGATTAAGTGCTACAACTGCAACGGTATAGGCCACATAGCAAGGAACTAGACTCAGCCCAAACGACCACAGAACTTAGAATACTTCAAAGATAAGATGTTGCTAATGCAAGCTCAGGAGAATGGGGTAGCATTGGATGAAGAGAAGTTGCTATTTATTGCAGGTGGACAAGACAGTGCTGTTGATGAAGATGTGGATGAGCAACCAGTTCAGGACTTAGCACTCAATGTGGATAATGTGTTTCAAGCTGATGACTATGATGCTTTTGATTCTGATGTTGATGAGGCTCCTACTGCCCAAACTATGTCATGGCAAATCTATCATCCGCATATCCTGTTTATAATGAAGTCAGTCCGTCTTATGATTTGCATATTCTATCTGAGGTACACGATAATGATCACTATCAGGATGCTGTTTGTGAACATCATGAAGTACACGAGATGCATGACCATGTACAACCAAACTACGTTGTTGACTCACATGCTGATTATACGAGTGATAGTAATATGATTCCATATGATCAGTATGTAAAGGACAACGCAGTGCCAATTGTACAAAGTAATGTATCTTATGTACTAAATTATGCATACATGATGATATTAAATGATATGCATGAACAACCTGCCCAATATACCTCTGTAACAACACAGAACAATGTAGTTGATAAATCATTGACTGTTGAACTTGTGACATATAAGGAACAAGTTGAACTGTATGAAAGACGTGCCAAGTTTGAATTAACTAAAAGAGAACAAAAGATTGATGAACAATTAAGAATAGTTATCATTGACCATAATATTAAGGAAGAAAATTTAAAAAGGGAACTTCATTCTTTATAACTGCAACTTACCTCTACCATTAACCATAACAAGTCAATGGTAGAAGAAGTTACATCTTTGAAAAAGAATTTTAAACAGAAAGAAAATAAATACCTTGAAGAATTTTTGGACATGAAAGCTTTAAAAGAAAAGGTCAATGATAAATTATACAAACAAGACTAGTCTCTTCAAACAGTTCACATGCTGTGTAAACCAAAACCCTATTATGATGAACAGAGAAAGGTAGCTATTGGCTACAAGAACCTTTTATGTCTCACCTGTGCAAAGCAAGTTCAGCCTGCCCTATATAACGGTCATGAAATTATCAAAACAAATCATGTCCCGGCCATAGTGCACAACTCAGAGGATACCCTAGAGATAGCCGAAATCACTAAGAAGAAAATGAATGAAAAAAATGAAAGACCCAGAGTGTGTGAAAAAGAAGGTTAAGATTGCAACACATGATTACTCGAAAGAGAATTATTTAGAGACTTTCACACCACAGATACAATTGACCCCTGAGTAGATATTTTGGTCTAAGGATCTCATCAAGATGAAAGCAGAAGCTCTCAAAGAGCAGACCCCAGCTTCAAGACCAATCAAAGTGTTGACGGTGTACCCTCCCAATACACCTGTAATGCTCGTCCCCAGGGTGCTTCCAACAAAGATTTAAGTAAAAATTAACATTTTTGCACTAATACAACTTTTTTCGGACTTTGAAAAAACCTGTAAAAAGAGAATTACACCAACGGGGCTCACTGAAGGGGAAAGGGGTTTTGAAACATTTACTAGGGGTAATGTTAGCTCACCGAGGGCCTGTCCAGGGGGCAATACAGGATTAGAACAGGTGAGGGGTGGCTAATAAAGGCGCGTTGATTTGTATAAGTATTGTATGGAAAGATAAGGTTTGATGAGGTGGTTGCGGTGGGGGTCCTAAGGGGGGGTATTAGGAAGGCAGGAGGTGTCGGTGCGTTTATATGAGGCCCTGGGCGATAGGTGTTGGTGTGTGTTTGTTTGTTGGGGGGTGTGGTTTTGGTTACGGAGTGGTGTGTTTGGGGTTGGTGGGTTGTGTGTGTTGTGGTGTTGAAATGCGGTGTTGGTTTGGGGGGGGGGGGGGGAGGGGGGGGGGTGGGGGATGGGTGGGGTGGGGGCGGGTAGGGGGCGTACGGGGGGGGGGGGGTGAAGGGGGTGGGGGGGGAGTGGACGGGCGGGTGAGGGGGGGGGGGGGTGGGTCGGGGAGCGGGGTGAGTGGGGGGTATTAATTAGTATATGTGGTGTGGTTGTAATTATGTAAAATTAAATTAAACATAATTTAAATATAAATATATTAAAATTTATATATTATAATTAATTTAATAAATTATATTTTTATTTAAATATATTTAAATATAAATTAAATTAATATATATATAATATAATAATTAAATTATAATATTTAAATTTATTTATCAAATTATTTGAAAAATAATAATTAATAATAAATAATCAAAATTTCATAGAATTCTATATATAAAATAAATTATTTACAAAATTTAATATATTAGATATTTAATATTAAAAATATTAAAAATCTAAACTCAAATATATTTATGTTCATTTAAAATTAAATAAAATATATAATTTATAAATATAAATCGTTTTATTTTCAAATATAATAAAAATAAAATAAATATTATATATTTATAAATTATATACATTAATATTAATTAACTATACAATTATTTATATTATAATTTATAAATAATTATATTTTTATAAATTTATTTTATTAAAAATATATAAATTAATTTATTTATTTAAATTTTAAATTAAATATTAAATTTCTTAATATAAATTTCATTAAATGATTATTCAATTTAATAAATATTATATTTATATTAATGATCATAAGATTTTAAATATAATAATATACATAAATTTTAAATATAATATATAATTAAAAAAATATATTTATTATAAATATAGTTAATTGCGATTGCTTGTCATAGAAGTGTTTTATATCTGTGTTATTCAAGCACACTGTCTGGAACTTGAAGCAGAGCTTTCTAAATTACATGATAAGGTTCAAAAAGATGATCATACTAAATTAGTAAAACGTTTTTCTAATCTTGACGTAAATCACTTAAATTTGTAGTTAAAGTATCAAAACCTTAAAGAAAGTTTAGGAAACAACACATCTTTACCTGCTCGAGATGCTCCTGATTTTGACTCAATTTTTGTAATCGAAAAAATTAAAGCTTCCATTCAAGGAAAGGACAACACCATCAAAAAAATGAGGATGCAAATCTCTCAATTAAATGAGACCCGTAGTGAAACCGACCATACTCTTGATTTCTGGGCCTTTGATTTTCAGATCACTCAATTAACTAACAAAGTCACAGTTCTCCAAGAACAAAATGAGCTTTTTAGGACTGAGAATGCAAAAATTAAGCAGCATTACAAGGAATTATATGATTCTATTAAGACCACGCGTGCTAAACATATCGAACAAACAACTGCCTTGTTAACTGAAAATGAGAATCTGAAAGCCCAAATACATGAAAATCTAAAATGCATCACTATGGATTCGGTAAAACCAAGAGTTCTTGCCACTGGTAGGTATGCGATAGATGTTGAACCAATTCCCCCTCGCAATAGGAACAATAGGGAAGTGCATATAGATTATCTCAAACACCTTAAGGAAAGTGTGGAAACCCTTCGCGAGATCGTAAAGGAAGCTAAGGTTGAAAGACCATTAGATAGCTCACTTGCATTTTCTTGCCTTTACACTAAACACTCTTAGGAACTGTTAGAATATGTGATTGGCACTTGTCTGAAAGACTTCAATCAACGAGATAAAAACCATGCTGCTACCCCTTTAACTAGGAAAAAGCAAGTTACTTTTGAGGACCAATATGAAACGTCCAATAGTAACACACACAAACGTGTAGAGCAACTGTACATTCAGAAGACTAATGTCCCTGTGCCTCCATCTACATGAGTAAAAAGTTGCATTGATGCTAGCGGATCACAGCCTAGGAGTAATACCAAGAAAAATAGGATCTTGCCGGCTAAGAGTTTCAACAAGAAGCAAGTAGAAGAACACCCTAAGACCAATAAGTCTAGTTTGAAAACCACGAATCGTGTTGATTCTAGTATTAGCTCTAAGTGTATTGTAATTAATTCGAATTCTCATTCTATTTGCCAAACATGTAACAAATGCTTAATTACCGTAAATCAGGATGTATGTGTGTGGTTAATTATTTGCACTCTGTGAATGCATCCCCTTTTGTTAAAAATGTTGTGCGCAAAGTTAAGCAAGTTTAGATACCTAAGCAAGTTAAGCAAGTGTGGAAAGCAACAGAAAAAGTGCTTACCAGTGCTGGTTATCAATGGAGGCCCGCGAGAAGAAGATTCACTTTAGGAGAACAATGCCCTTTAACTAGGCTCACTAAACCCAAAGTCGTGCCTGCCACGCAAACTGAAAACGTTAGTACTAGTAAATCTGTGATAACTAAGAAACTAAGTCACACAGCTCAGAAACCACTAACTAGATACCAACGTAGAAACCAACAGTACTAGGCAGTTCTCGTTCGCCTTCCCACTTCACATGAGAATCAGGCCATTGCTCATGCTAACCAAAATGAACCCAACAAAAATTGGGGATCCAACTTTCCAAACTCTCCATCTTCGTCTGTTACAGATCATCCTTTAGTATTTGGACTCAGGCTGCTCAAAACATATGACGGGGGATCGCTCAAGGCTCAGGAATTTCGTGAAAAAGTTCATCGGGATAGTTAGATTCAGGAATGACCACTTTGGTGTTATCATTGGTTATAGAGATTACATGATTGGTGACAATGTGATCTTCAGGGTATACTATGTAGAAGGACTGAGACATAATCTATTTTCTATCAGACAATTTTCTGACTATGATCTCGAAGTTGCATTCAGGAAGCCCTCATGTTATGTTCGCGACACTGATGGTGTTGAATTAATCAAAGGTTCTCATGGTTCTAATTTGTACACTATCTCGGTTGAAGACATGCTGAAGTCCTCCCCGATCTGCTTGTTGTCCAAAGCCTCTAAGAACAAATCAAGGTTATGGCATCGACGTTTAAACCACTTGAACTTTGGTACCATCAATGACCTTGCCAGGAAGGATTTAGAAAGAGGTTTACTGATGTGATGTCGTGTAGGGTCAATTATTTTGATTATCAAGTTTTACATTTATATTTTGCCGACAAACCTAAAACAACACTTTAACGAGCAGTGTACCCGGTCAAGATGGAGTTCGTGGTAAGTAGAGTGTCAAACACTAAGAGTGGAATATTAATCCTAAATTCTATCAGTATTTTAATTAGTCTATTTACTGGTTAAACCTATGCTATATACGTTGTCTAATGAGATGGGGGGTTTCAGCCTGAAAGACTAGCACATGTTTATGGTGACAAATATCAATTCTAAGCACAATAAACACTAAAGCAAATAAACACAAGATAAAAGAGCAGTATGAACCAAATAATAGAAAACTGTATTAACCATGTGAAATCCAATTAAATGCTGATTTGATTAATTAGTGCAATGGTTGCTTATTTCAAGGCGGCATATCATTCTTAAGACTTAGGCGGTTCTACATCCTAAGACCTAGATACAAACAATCCTGTCACGATTAATGCATCCGCATAAAGCATCCTTAAGTTTGATTATAATCTATTATAGGGAATTAAAGTAGTGGTGATCTTGTTAATACCCTAGCCCATTGGGACTTTACCCACTTATTGCTTGATGTTGCTTTATACACCGGTAGTCCACCACCAAAACCAATTACCAATTAATTAAGAACAATACTGGTCGAACAATTATCGGGTCACCTGCCGGTCCAACTAAGCTCATAATCAAAGAGTAATGATAAGGTGTCATTTGTGATCCTATTGGTCCGGGCATACAAAACACAACATGGAGAGCTATCCCGGCATCTAGATTATTGGTTAAGTCTCACTATACCCAGTTGAATGATAGGCCGCATGTACAAGGACATAAACAAGTATAAGGCGATAAACATAATTAAATAACAACGATAAATTAAGCAAGCTAGATTAAAGCAAACCGAACATTATAATCTTCATTAACATGTGGTATTAGCCCACAATCATTGTCATTTTTACAATCGTGATCAAACAATTAAAAACCGAATGATTAAGAAAGTAAGAATTACACGATGTCTTCTATGGAATTAGGAATGGTGCTCGACCTTAGCTGATATTTATGGCTTAAGAAATTTGACTTCAAATGTATATTATACAGAGAATATGATATTGCACACCGAAAACTTATTTTTGAGTCTTCTATTTATAGTTGCTGAAAAACACTCGACACGCCGTATACAGATAGGTCGATACGGCGTATTGGGCTGGATTCTTTGGAGTGCGCGCTACGTTCATAATAAATCTTTGATATCATTCCTAAAATACTTGATTTACTGTATCTTCGAATAGTTATCTTCAAGGATACGATGTATGAAGATGTCATGGATATGCCATATTGGGAATTGGTCAAACGCGTTTTCTTGTGAAGCTTGGCGCTGATACGTCGTATCTTCTTAGTCGAATACAACGTATTGGTGAATTTTTAGAAATCTTCAAATGTCTTCGTTTTAGCTCTAAAATTATGCGCCCTTTAGCATGTCTTCACAAAACACTCCTGAATTACTGCATTTATCAACTTTAAAGCAATTAAGTACTAAATAATGCAATAATTATATAAAAGTGGGCAAAATAGATGGGATAAATGATGTAATAAAGTGATGTTATTTGATGATATCAAATATCCCCCCACTTGAATTCTACTTGTCCTCAAGTAGACTTTAGAAAAGAGTTCAGTTTATGAAAATGTGTCCCCACCGAAGTTAAGGATTTTTATGTTTTAAGCATCGTTTTGTTATAATCACCTGCACATGACCAAGCTCCTCATGAAATATGGAAATGAAAACACTCAGATCACTCAACTAATCTAGGGTGCAACATTTAAGTAGTACGCTCAATTGCTCGGTCGTGATTAGTTTCGTATCATAAGCTTGTCAAGGATACACATCTCCACCGCTAAAGTTAAGGAAGAACAAGTCAAAAGCTAAGTTTGGTATTTATTAGAAGGCTCGGGTTAAATCATTCTTTTTAGGAGAATGATATAAGGTATGGAGCTTCTGACTTTCACCAGAGGTCATCATCAAACAAGGCAGCTAAGACATAAATACATGGCCGTATCGACGGAATAGACATCCACGCTCGAACACATCCTCAGGAAAGGGAAGTAAAATAGTTGTTAAACAAAATTCACAAAACAAATAGATTAAGCCAACAAATAAGGTACGGTTGCTAGTAACTTTCCCCCGACCGTTCCATGACAAAGACTCGAACATATAAACAGACTCCTTCATTACAGAAATGAAAATGACAACCAAAGTTGACGTTCCCATAACGGTCAAATTTCCTTACATCCCGCTCTTTACATACTTTTACACAAGTGGTGATATCGCCCACTTTTTACAAAACTTTACATCGTTGATTTTTTGTAACGTATCAACGATAATCAATCCTTCTAACTGATTCCTTTGGTATAGACTTCTTTTGAACCGACTATTTTTCTTCCTTCTCTTTTTTTTTGCTTTTTCTCTTTTTCATTTTTTTAATAATACATGATAAACCTCGGTTTAATTCCACCGTCTTCACTTTCATAATTTGTTCGGATAATCTTTCCTTGTAATACTTTTTCTTTGGGCATAATTCATATTTGAAAAAGTAGCGAAACTTACGAGCTACATAACTTTCCCATTGCATTGTGCAATTTCCCGACCATTACAGAGATAGAAAAATTTCACTTTGACACAGGAAATACAAAACTTTACACGAAAGCGACTAGCAACATAGAGAATTAGGCTTAATCTACATGGTAGGCTAAGGTGCAAAGGTGTAACGAAACATATAATATGGTGTACAAAAAGAAAAGAATAGCTCAACAGGTTGTTCTAGGGGATTTTACTCTAAAAATGAGAGTAACCAAGGGTTACACAGGAGTTAGCTAACCAGTGAAGTTAGTTATTTTTACGACATGTAGGCTATTTGGTTTAATCCTAGAAATTTATCAGTTGAACTTGTTCTTCCATCTAAATCCATAGTACTAATCATAGTGGTCTCGAGTGATATACCAGGACAAGTTCTAAAGTCCACTACATCACCGACACACTCATCATTTTGTGGAATTTTTATATTAGTAGATAGATGGAAACAGGAATAGAGCTTAATTCTCACAATAAGTAACAAGGGTAATAGTGGCGCTAGGTAATGTTAACTAGTGATTTTTTACAAAATCATGCTAAAAAAAATTTAAATTTGACCATATTTAAGCACTTTGCATGTTAGATTTCGTAAAAAAGAAGACAAGTAAGTTCGTAATTCTCCATCCTCCCCACTTGAAATTATACAACACCTCGTTGTATAGATACACAACAATAATTAATGTAATAAAGAAAATAGAATTAGAACAGAAAACTCCTAAGGTTTTAGCTCGTGATAATTCACCATGATGAGTTCTTGAGCAAAAATGTGTTGACTAGACTTCAGAAGGCCCGGATGTTTCAACACAAGCTTTTTCCCAGCGTATACCATATCATGAAGTTTCAGCAAAGTCCTGTAAAAGGTTAGAAGACAAGTGCAAATATCTATCTCGCTACAATGGACATCAGAAAACAATTAGAACAACCAACTGATTACAGGATCAATACGTCGTATCCCCAAATCCTAGATACGCCGTCTTGTCTCCTGTAAAACAAATAATTACTATTACTGGAAATTAAATAAGTTAAGATTTAAAACTGTTAATGTCCAGACATGCTATACGCCGATCCAATAGGGTTCGATACAACGTATGTAAGGGTCTGGGAAGACAGACGCGGTGCAGAAAACAATTAAATTACTGGAAATTAAATAATTGAGTTTTAAAAACTGATAACGTCCAGACATGCATACGCCGTATCCAGAAGGGTTCGATACGCCGCATGTAATGTCTGGGAAGACAGACTCGTGCAGGAAATAAAAATTCAAACAATTAAATGCGACAAACAATTAAAATGACCGGGTTGTCTCCCGGGAAGCACTTTTGTTTCAACTAGTCTTTAAGTTCGACCTTTCTCCTTTTTCATTCTTTTACTTTGTGCGATGTACGGTCCATCCTTCGTCCTTTTTGCGGAAGATATCAAGGTAGATACTGGATATTCCGTTAACAGTTTGAGCCCAAGACTGGCGTTCGAGTGTGCGAACTCCCAAAAATTCCTCGTTATCCCCAATTAAGTATTTGATCACCTAGAATCTGTCTACTCTACACATTCCTTTATCCTGTCGCTTATTCAAGTCAAAGTGCGTTGTATTGAAGTTTTCATGCTTATTAGAGTTGTCTTCACACTCCTCTTGGTGACTTTTGTTACTCATTTCTTTGTCATTTTGGCAGGGATTGAAAAATGGGTGTTGGTTCGATTCATCTCTTTCGTCATCGCTTGATTCTTCATCATTAATGAATGTATCACTATCGTATCCCTCTTCCTAAAATTTCCAAAGTGCATTTTTAGTTGCACTGCTCAGTTTTCGAGGGTTTTTAAATTTTAAGTTCAACCAATCCATAAATCTTAAGTGACATTCCCTATCATTTGTTTTACTAGCAAGGGCTAGTGGGTAGTATTTGTAGAAGAATTTATCAACTATCCCCTCTCATGAAGTAATCATGGAATTTCCTTCTTGTACCCACCATCGATGTGCATCCCCAGTCAGAGAGTATAGAAATGCCAGGACGCATAATTGCTCTGTATTGACATTAGGGGTTTTAACAAGATCAATTATCTGGAGGAATCTAGTAATATGGTCAACTGCGTCATTTGCTTCAACTCTGTTGTAGGCGTTATTTCTTAGCTTCATGATTAACTCTGTGCTGATTTCTATTTTATCATTAATGTCGGATTTTGGCTTAACAAGATTAGGGTTGGAAAGGCAAGGGTGGGCATGAGTGCCTTTCAAATTAGGTGCTGCCATAACAATCCTTTTTGTCAAATAACTTCCTGAAAATAAGCACAAATAATCAGTAGGATGTGCCCTAGGGAAAGGGAACACATAAGACAAGAAATCGAAAGCAAAAAGTTTACTTCTGTTACTGTATCAGATGACGAATACGTCGTATGCAATTAATTTGAATACGTCGTATGGGTCTGTTGAATATCAGTACACCGTATAGGGTTTAATGAATACGTCGTATTGTCATGAAACAGATACGCCGTTTAGACAATAAAACTCAATACGTTGTCCTGATCAGAAGTTTTGATACGTCGTATCCAACTGGTGGATACGTCGTATCAGGTGATCGATCAGAACAGAATACTATTTTAAAACTATTAAATGCAAGAATTTAAACAAACAATTTAAATGCAGATAAATATGAACAAAATTTAAATGATTAAATTAATTAGTTAATGGTTAGAAATACTGACAAGAATAAGGTTTAATTAATTCACTCCCCGACAACGGCGCCAAAAACCTGATGTGCTATCTTGTAGGGTCAATTATTTTGATTATCAAGTTTTACATTTATATTTAGCCGACAAACCTAAAACAACACTTTAACGAGCAGTGTACCCAGTCAAGATGAAGTTCGTGGTAAGTAGGGTGTCGAACACTAAGAGTGAAATATTAATCCTAAATTCTATCAGTATTTTAATTAGTCTATTTACTGGTTAAACCTATGCTATATACGTTGTCTAATGAGATGGGGGGTTTTCAGCCTGAGAGACTAGCACAGGTTTATGGTGACAAATATCAATTCTAAGCACAATAAACACTCAAGCAAATAAACCCAAGACAAAAGAGCGGTACGAACCAAATAATAGAAAACTGTATTAACCATGTTAAATCCAATTAAATGCTGATTTGATTAATTAGTGCAATGGCTGCTTATTTCGAGGCGGTATATCATTCTTAAGACTTGGGTGGTTCTACATCCCAAGACCTAGATACGAACAATCCTGTCATGATTAACGCATCCGCATAAAGCATCCTTAAGTTTGATTATAATCTATCATATGGAATTAAAGTAGTGGTGATTCTGTCAATACCATAGCCCATCGGGACTTTACCCACTTATTGCTTGATGTTGCTTTATATACCGGTAGTCCACCACCAAAACCAATTACCAATTAATTAAGAACAATACTGGTCGAACAATTATCTGGTCACATGCCGGTCCAACTAAGCTCATAATTAAAGAGTAATAATAAGGTTTCATTTGTGATCCTATTGGTCCGGGCATACAAAACACAACATGAAGAGCTATCCCGACATCTAGATTACTGGTTAAGTCTCACTAGACCCAGTTGAATGATAGGTTGCATGTACAAGCACATAAACAAGTATAAGGCGATAAACATAAGCAAATAACAATGATAAATTAAGCAAGCCAGATTAAAGCAAACCAAACATTATAATCTTCATTAACATGGCTAATACCCGAGGGTATTAGCCCACAATCATTGTCATTTTTATAATCATGATCAAACAATTAAAAATCGAATGATTAAGAAAGTAAGAATTACACGATGTCTTCTATGGAATTAGGAATGGTGCTCGACCTAGGCTACTCTTTATGGCTTGAGAAATTCGACTTCAGATGTATACTATACAGAGAATATGATATTGCACACCGAAAACTCATTTTTGAGTCTTCTATTTATAGTTGCTGAAAAACACTCGATACGCCGTATCCAGATAGGTCGATATGGCATATTGGGCTGGATTCCTTGGAGTGCGCACTACGTTCGTAATAAATCTTTGATATCATTCCTAAAATACTTGATTTACTGTATCTTCGAATAGTTATCTTCAAGGATACGGCGTATGAAGATGTCATGGATACGCCGTATTGGGAATTGGTCAAACGCGTTTTCTTGTGAAGCTTGGCACTGATACACCGTATCTTCTTAGTCGAATACGGCGTATCGGTGAATTTTCAGAAATCTTTAAATGTCTTCGTTTTAGCTCCAAAATTATGCGCCCTTTAGCATGTCTTCACAAAACACTCCTGAATTATTGCATTTATCAACATTAAAGCAATTAAGTACCAAATAATGCAATAATTATATAAAAGTGGGCAAAATAGATGAGATAAATGATGTAATAAAGTGACGTTATTTGATGATATCATTTACCTAGATTGAAGTTTGAGAAAGATCTTCTTTGCTCCGCATGTCAACTAGGAAAGAGCAAAAAGCATACCCACACACCTAAATCTGAAAACACCAACTTGGAAGTTCTTAATACTCTTCATATAGATTTATGTGGACTAATGCGAGTGCAAACAATTAATGGGAAGAAATACATCTTAGTCATCGTTGATGACTATTCGAGGTATACTTGGGTTAAGTTTTTGAGATCAAAAGATGAAACCCCAGAGTTTGTCATCAAATTTCTAAAGCAAATACAAGTTGGTCTCAACAAAACTATTAGATACATCCGTACCGATAATGGTACAAAATTTGTCAAAAAAGATTTGATTGAATATTATGAAAGTGTCAGCATTTTTCACCAAAAACCAGTTCCAAGGACTCCACAGCAGAACGGCATTGTTAAAAGATGGAACTGTACTCTTGTTGAGGTTGCTAGGACAATGCTGATATTTTCCAAGGCCCCGATGTTTCTATGGGCAAAAGCTGTTGCTACTGCTTGTTACACCAAAAACAGATCCCTCATTCACACTCGTCATAACAAAACCTCATATGAGTTGGTGCATGATAAGAAGCCCGATCTTACCTTTTTCTGAGTCTTTGGTGCTCTTTGTTACCCTACAAATGACAGCGAGGATCTTGAAAAATTACAACCAACAGCTGATATTGGAATTTTCGTTGGTTATGCACCAAGCAGGAAGGGTTATAGAATCTACAATAAAAGGACCTGATGAATCATGGAAACTATTTACGTTCAATTCGATGAGTTGTCTGAGCCGATGGCTCCTGTGCAACTCAGTACAGGACCCGCTCCTACGAGTCTAACACCTGGACAGATAAGTTCAAAGCTCGTACCTAATCCGACCCTTGAAGCACCTTATGTACCCCCCCAACGAATAAAGAACTAGAGATCTTATTCCAACCGATGTTCGATGAATACCTGGAACCTCCACGTGTTGAAAGACCGGTTTCTCCTGCTCCAGCAGTTCCAGTTTCAGTCAATTCAGCCGGTACACCTTCTTCTACTACCATTGATCAAGATGTACCCTTTCCAAGTCATTCACCGTCATCTTCGGCATTACAATCTCCAAGTTTACATCAAGGTGTTGCTGCTGGATCTACTATCATTGAAGACAATCCTTTTGCTCCCGTTGACAACAATCCCTTTGTACGTGTTTGCTCCCGAACCTAGTTTTGAGGCATCATCATCCAGGGATGTTTGTTCAGCAGAATCAACACATGTATCTGAACTACATCATCATCTTGGGAAATGGAGCAAGGATCACCCACTTGATAATGTCATTGGCAATCCCTCTCGACCGGTATTCACTGGAAAACAACTTGCAATCGATGCCTTATGGTGCTTGTATAACTATGTACTGTCTAAAGTCGAACCAAAGAACTTCAAATCTGCTATAACTGAAGATTGCTGGTTTCAAGCCATACAAGATGAGATTCACGAATTTGATCGACTTTAAGTATGGGAATTAGTACCACAACCAGACTGTATCATGATTATTGATCTCAAGTGGATTTACAAAGTTAAGCTTGACGAGTACGGTGATTAACTTAAAAACAAGGCTAGGTTGGTGGCCAAGGGATATCGACAAGAGGAGGGTATTGACTTCGAGGAATCCTTTGTGCCGGTTGCATGCATCGAGGCTATAAGTATCTTCATCGCTAATGCCGCCAGTAAGAACATGACCATCTATCAAATGGATATCAAGACAACATTCCTTAATGATGAATTGAAGGATGAAGTCTATGTTTGTCAACCAGAGGGTTTCGTTGATCCAGATCATCTAACACATGTTTATCATCTGAAGAAGGCTCTGTATGGTTTAAAGCAAGCTCCTCGGGCGTGGTATGCCACTTTGTCATGGTTTCTTCTGGACAACAAGTTTTCCAAAGGTGCAGTTGACCCAACATTATTCACTCGGAAAACAGGCAAACATATTCTTCTTGTTTAAATCTATGTAGATGATATCATATTTGCCTCGACCGACCCTAAAGCATGTGACATATTTTCCAATGAGATGAGTTCAAAATTCCAAATGTCAATGATGGGACAAATGTCTTTTTTCCTAGGATTACAAGTTTCTCAATGTCCCGAAGGCATTTTTATTAATCAATCAAAATTTGCTCTAGAAATATTAAAGAAATTTAGGATGGATTCGTGTGACCCTGTTGATACACCCATGGTGGATCGACTCAAACTGGATAAGGACCCCTTAGGGATTCCAGTTGACCAGACTCGGTTTCGGAGTATGGTCGGCTCCCTAATGTATCTCACTGCCAGCAGACCCGACCTTGTATTCGCTGTATGCATGTGTGCTAGGTATCAGGCATCGCCTACCAAAAAGCACCTTGAAGCACTTAAACGAGTCTTTCAGTATCTCAGAGGAACCATTAATTAGGGTCTTTGGTATCTGAAAGACAATGCCATGGCACTAACGGCCTATGCAGATGTGGACCATGCATGTTGTCAAGATACACAAAGAAGTACATCAGAAAGTGCTCAGTTCCGTGGAGATAAATTAGTTAACTGGTCATCAAAGAAACAAAAGAGCACTACGATTTCAACCATAAAGGCTAAAAACATTGCCATGTCTGGATGCTGTGCTCAGATACTTTGGATGAGATCACAGCTTTCCAACTACGGTTTTGCCTTCAATAAGATTCCCTTGTATTGTGATAACCGCAGTGCTATTGCTCTCTGTTGCAACAATGTCCAACACTCTCAGTCCAAGCACATTGACATACGTCATCATTTTATACGAGAGTAGGTTGATAAAGGCGTGGTTGAATTGTACTTTGTGACGATAGATTATCAGCTTGCAGACATATTCACCAAGGCATTACCGAGAGAGCGGTTCTAATTTTTACTCCCGCGTCTTGGTATGAAGAGTATGACTCCAGAAACCCTTAAACGTCTTCAGGAAGGAGAAGAGGAGTAAAGGATGGTCTTCATATATCCTATGTATATTTGTATATAATTAAACACAAAAGCAAAATACAAAAATATAAAAACTACAAAAACCATAAAAATAAAAAAATAGAAAATACCAAACATATTTTTCAAGACATGTCTTCTGTCAATCGATAACATTTACGGACCTAGAAATGTCATTCAATAATGACACGGGTCTTTAAATGAAGTTCGAGTGAAAGTTCAAACTGTTTTAAAACATGTCTCAATGGTTTGCAGTTATTTCCTACTGCAACCCGCTTTTCAATCTAAGGAAAGCATGTCACCGAAAAAACAGCTGTTCCTAACAACAGGTAATTAATATTTCTCGGGCATGGATTACGTAATATCCGTGCATCCTAGGATTAATGTACATTTCAGTGCTTTTTTCCTCTTTCAGAAGAGAAGTCTTCCTTTTATAACCAAATGATTTTCTTCTTAATTGATTCTTTAAAAATTATTTGTGTTAATCACGGTGGTAAAGTGTTGTTAGAAATTCATCAATTTAGTTTTTTCAAAATAAACTTTTCAACTCAAACAACGACTACAACTCTTTCAATAGAAAATGGGTTTCTAGATCACATCATACAATTAATGGAAAAGGTTTTTGTATTTGAAAGTGGTTATAATTTGAGGGGGAGTTAATGTAATTTAACTCAAAGGGCTATCTTTGTCTCTTGTTATAAAGTTTAGGGACTAAAGTGCAATGTGCTAAATGTTTCTTTGCTTTATTAAACTATAGGGACCATTTATGGAAATTTCGTATCTTATCTTAACCCTTAAAAATACTTAAAACCAAAATTAAATGTAGTTTGAAACCTTAGGGGCTGAAACTGCCAAATCCCACACTAAAGGTTTAAAAGGGTAGTGATTTGGTCGTTTGGTCAAACCCATAAACTTTTGGTCAAATATAAAAAAAAACACACTTACATGTAAACCACCACCTGGAAAGACTTTATTGATTCTCGATTTTCATTGGATTTCTTGCTAAGGTAATTCAAAAACTTTGTTCATTACTATTAGATGATGCCTTATGTGAAATTATTCGATCCAAAACATATTTAAAATAGCTTCAATCACTAGGTTTGACCAAGTTTATTTTCAAATCTTTAAAGGTTATGGATATGTGTTAATTGGTGATTGGGATAGGTGTGCATAGGTGTTGAGATCACTTGATCATTACTAGAATAGGATCAATCAAACATTCTTTGATGATATGATCTAGTCTAGGTTCGTTTTTTGAATAAAATACCATGGAGTGTTTAGAAACGTGTTTTTATTGCTGGGAAATGATTGTTAGGTGTAGATGATGCTTTCTTGTTAATGTAATTGGCTCCCCATCTGCCTGTGATCATGATTTGAAGTTTTTTGTGTGTAGTTTGACTTTTATTAGTCAAATACTGGTTGTTGTGATTGTATCATGTGTGTGATGTGTTTCGTATGCTTAAGGAATGTATTGAAAGCCTCAACTGCATGTCTCATAGAGTTTAAATTGGTGTGCGAATGTGTTCGCTTATTTTTCGTAATATTTGTTCTTGATAGCGGTTTGATGAATTATTCTAGATAGCAGTTTGGTTAGGTTGCCTGATAGCGGTTTGATATATTTTGCTTGATAGCGGTTTGCTTAGGTTTTGCCTGATAGAGATTTGATATAATTTAATACATTTTTAAGTCATGCAGGCAAACCGCTACGAGGTAGCGGTTTGATGAAGATTATTTTTATTATTAAAATAATCCAAACCGCTATTTTGAATTTTTCATAACTGGTAGTGGTTTAATTAAAATGAATATAATATTCGTAGCTGTTTGGTCATAGCGGTTTGATTAAAAGTGAATATAATATTCGTAGCTGTTTGGTGATAGCGGTTTGATTAAAATTGAATATAATATTCGTAGCTGTATGGTCGTAGCTGTTTGATTAAACAAATATTTAATCTGCAGCTGTTTGGTCGTGGCTTTTTGATCATTCCGCTACATAGCGGTTTGATCTTTTCCCTTCATAGCGATTTGATTAACTCTTCTCACAGCGGTTTGGTGTCTAAGGGGTAGCGGTTTGGGCCATAATCTCAAAGTTTTGGCCTATTAGTCCCAATATCCTCTCAAGGCCCAATCCAAATGCACAATTACCTCGTTAACACCCATCCGAGACTTGTTAACTTGTTTGTGTTCATCGGATATCCTTGACCAACATGGACTTATTCTTACCATAATCAAACAAAGCATGTCAATGTTCTTATCTAACATCAAGATATATGTCATGTATGCCTGCCTTTGTTGATATCCTTGTGCAGACAATATAGCTGATGAGAATGTTCCAGCTCTTTCTCCCACAAGATCTAATGAACAAATACTTCCATTTGCTGCATGGGTACCCATTGGAAAGAGCAACTTTGTTTTGGATCTTCAAAAGAAGCAAAAGAATCCAATCTTTTAGATCTTTGTGGATATTTTGCAAAACACAAACTTCTTCAGAGCATTCACTACTTCAGCTTCCATTCCATCTATCTACATTCAACAGTTTTGGAATACACTGGCATTTGAAGCGAAGAATGGTGTTTACAGTTTTCAGCTGGATGAAACTTGATTCACATTGGATGCTAATATTCTAAGGGAAGCTCTAGAGATAACTCCCATTGATCAAGCTCCCCAATTCGTGTCACCTTCATCAGGTGATGCTATTATGGACTTTGTGAATAAGCTAGGGTATACAGAGGCTCTTCACTTTGTGTCAAGAATGGCGGTGAATAACCTGTATCAGCCCTGGAGAGCCATCTTGTCTATGATCAATCAATGTCTCACAGGCAAGATTTCTGGGTATAATAGACCCAGATACCCAGTTCTTCAGATGCTTTGGGGTATCATCACAAGTACAAATGTTGATTTTGCTGAACTTATATGGGAGGAATTTGTACAAGCTATTCAGACCTTTCTCACTGATAAGGCAAATCTGGGCAGTCCTACTAAGAAGGGCAGGAAAGACAAGCCTCATGTTATTCCATATTGTCGGTTCATAAAGTTAATTATCTGTCACTTGGGAAGAATTCATAATATTCACCAGAGATCAACATCTCTATTTCATCTTGCTGAAGAAGATTTCAAACTTGGTAATCTCAAATCCGTTCCCAAAGGAGAAGTCGATGAAGTCTTTGGAATGCTAATTCCCAACGAACTGATCTCAAACAATATCAAGAATGCACCGTACTACAATGCTTATTTGGAAATGGTCGCAAAGCATGATCAGAAGGCTGCAACCTAAAAGGAAGGAAAGAAGAAGACAACAAGTACCAAACAACCCAAGTCAAAGTTTGCTACAAAGAAGTTAAGCAAACCAGCACCTGCAACAAAACCTAAGCCTGCCAAGGAAAAACCATGTAAGCCCTCTACTGCTAAGCCACCCAAGCCAAAGCCTACCAAACCTACACCTCTACAAAAGACCGGCAAGGGTAAAGTTACAAAAGTTACGTAATATGAAAAGCTCTTTCTAGCTGGTTGATGAACATGATGAAGAACCAGCTCAACCTGAACCTGAATCCGAGCCGAACAAGAAGGTGAAGGTGAATGTTGGGATTCTAGATTTGATGAGACAAAATAAATATAAGAATGAAACAAAAGGACTAAAATTGTAATTACAGAAATCTTTAAGCTGGTGGAGAATATGAAGATAAAGATAAAGATTTTGAAGATATCAGAAGATCTCCTTATAATGATAAAGATACAGAAGATATTAGAAGATATTCTTAAATGTTTTAAATATATTGTTTGTTCTTATCTTCTGTTGTAAGCCTTGATATCTCTCTATATAAAGAGATTATGAGGCATATGGTTTAGATATAGATCCATAGAAAACTAGAGCTCTCCCAATAAGAGTCTAGATAGTTAGATAGCAAGTCGACTGATGAGAGTCGAATAGTACACCATAGTTAGTTGGTGTAGCCCCAAATTATAGTTGGGGTAATAGGGAAAACGTATGAATGAAAAACCTTGTTTGATAATATTGCTTTCTTATTATTCCGCTGCGTGTTATCAATCATTGTTATTATTATCCTAGATGTGCAAAACGATTCTCAACATGTGGTATCAGAGCCAGTGGGCTCGTGATCTAGGATGTTACAAGGTTTATGTACCGAATTTTGTAAAGAAAAGAAGATGTATTGGATCTTGGTGGCTCGTGTTGAATTACTAAACCTTTTATTAGGTTTTCATTATAGTCACTACTATAGGATCTGGTGCGTTACATGTTTTTAGATCATTCTGGTTCGGAAAGGATTACAAGGTGTTTCTGGTATCGTGTTCTTGAAGAAAAGATGTAAAATTTTTTGTTTTTGGTGGTTGCTTGATCTAATGACAATTAGGGTTTTTACAAACCCCAATTCAATAAAAATATGAATGGTATTCTATGATGTTCCTACTGGCTTTGGTGAGTTAATCTTTGGATTAATGATGAACCCTAGTAGGAATAAAGAATGATAGCAGCTTGGCGTGTAATCTTTGCTTGAAAGTTTTGTTCTTTTACACGTTGTAATAAAGATGCAGATCATACAATGAAGAAACAAGCAGATCATGTAACATGTTTAGGTTTTTTCGTTGGTTTGCTGCGTGATGATGTTAGTGACAGATTTCTTGTTGAAGAAGCGTGATGTTGTTGTTTTAAATAAATCTCAAAGGTGTTTAATAACAACAACAACAACAACAAAGAATGGAAGAGTTAATAGAGGGTTTCATCTGATGATTACATAAATGTGTTTTGTTTAGATGGATGCGTGGATGCAACAAATGTTTTGAAGATATGGCTGAAAGATTGTGTTAATAAACGTGGTATATGGAATGTGATATATGGGCTGCGTGTATTTTTGGAAGAGATGCGTGAGTATGTGCTACCCAAGGGATTAAACAAATCAATGTTGCTTTATGCTTTATTGATACTGCCATCAGATTGGGGGTAGTTATCTTCACATGGAGAGTAATATATCCTATTCTATAAAACGTTCAATACATAAAACCTTGTGATAACTTTGATTATGTTCTTATAATTCCGCTGTGCATATTCAATCATTGTTATTGTTCATCCTAGATATACAAGATCTAATCAATCTTGAGCTTAAACGATCTTATCAATTGGTATCAGAGCCTCGTGGCTCTTGGTTTAGGATCTACAAGGTTTGTTGATGTTGTGCTATGAAGGAAAAAGAAGGTACGATTTTCTTTTTTGGTGTATTGGCGATTTTGGTGATTTTAGAGTTTTTAAGACACTTTAAAAGTGTTGCCTTTATACTTAAAAAAAACGACTATGATTGTTTGTTGTTTGGTGTTAGAAGATGCATTCAAAAGGTCGACATAAGGGATATTGTATTTGATGCCTGTGATGGTGTTCGTGTTCATGGTTATTGTGGGTTTTGTGTAAAAACCCATGTAGCAGCAGGTTGTCTTTGATTCTTTACTTCTTGAACAAGAAGAATAAACAGCAGGTTCGTGATTAACAGTAATAAGCCCAACTTAATACTGCTGGAGTCACAAAGTTAATGGAATAGCATGTATGTGTATAGCAGTAGGTGTTGGCAATGTTTTGAAGTTTCAAAGATACTGCTATTGGTTGCGATACATTAAAACCAGCAGGTATATTCAATGCTTAATGGTTTTGGTATTCATGTGTTACTATTTGTGTGATGCACGAAAACCCTAGGATGAAGTCGATAGCAGAACTTGTATGGAATGGTTCCTCTCTTTGGTTTATTGGAAATCAACATAGCAACATGTTTATTTGTTAATACAGCAGATGATCGACAAGGTTCAGAAACTCATGGTTAGGGTTTCGTAATGGATTTCTTTGATTTGTTAAGCAGCAGGTTTAAAGGAATAGCATCAACAGTTAACGATGTGTTTGGGGAGAGATGGGATATATGGTTGTTGTCTGCCTATGAAAAATAGGGTTTGGTTATGGAAGCTTGAAGTGGATGCGTATTGTTATGGAGAGAAGCGTGATTTTTGGCAGTTTACAGGATATGGTACAAAATTCATGGGATTGGAAATTCTTTTCATAATTTCCTTGAAGATTTTGTATGATACTTATTCCCATATTAAAGTGGTGCTGATTTTATGGAAGTCAGTTGATGGAAATAGGCAAAAGAAATGTGTAAACTTAAGCGTGAGATGAGGTATGGGTCACACTTTGTTAAACATTTGAAAATAGCCTGGACTAAACTTTATAAATTAGGTTGTGTATTTTGATTAGTGGAGACCTGGTGGTGATTGGTTTCTTGTCATGGCAGTTTGAGACTAAATGAGCTATAGCAGTTTTGGTTGTGATTTATGCTTATTAATACTGTTTGATATTAGTATTAATACTGCTAGGTTATGATATGACCATGTATGAAGTACTGTTAAGGGTTTATAGCAAGTACTGCTACTTCATGATAGTTAATACTGTTCGTCTTTTTAATACTGCCAGAGTTGTCCGATAAAGCAGTTTGTACTGCTAGGCTTGTCTGATATCGGACAGTACTTGGTTTTTAGATGGATTTGGATCTTGGACAGAACTATTTTTCAAATAGTTTATTCTTATTGATTTTATGGCTCGTTTTTGGAGATTATTTGAAGTGATTACGAAGACAGTTAAATATTGCTTATTTGATGTTGTAGTTGGGTTTCACAGGTGCGTGTCTTATCATATCTTAAAGTATAGTTTTGCAAACTATGACTTTAAAGATAACTTGTTCGTACTTAAACGGTGTGACGAAGACTTGTCAAAATCTAGCAAAGGTATGTGATTTTTCTTATGGTGCTCAATGCTCACATTTTCTATCACTTAGTATGTGTCTCATAGAAGATGAGGTTTTTGTGAAGAGGTTGCGGTCTACTTATATTTCACAGATTTATTTATAAGTTCGACGTCACGTGGATAGTGCAAGACATAAGACACAAGTTTGGGAGATTCAACTTCTTCATCAAATTCGTTATACTTAGTTTTCTTCATCAGTGATCACTACATAGAGCCTACAGAGTTCGAGATTTAAGAGATGGTAAACATATTAGTTTCAGGGGAAGCTTATTGATTAAATGTTTAACCATCTACATGCACCACTTGAGGGGATGTGTTTACAAGTTGCATATCTACAAGAAGACCCCTATTGGATGATTACAAAAAGGGGAAGAAGACTACAGAGATATGATTTGCAGCTTATTATGTGTGGTGACATAGTCAAGGATTCTAATTCTTGTCTTAAGTCAAGGGGAAGCATTGAAGATTTTGTTTCATTCAGGGAGATGATTACATCTCAACTTCAGGGGAAGCTTTGGCTTTATGATGAAGTTCGTACGAGACTTTGTTTGTTTTGTCATCATCAAATAGGGGAAGATTGTTAGGATTCTTGATTTGATGAGACAAAGTAAATAAAAGAATGAAACAAGATGGAAAAAGAAGGACCAAAATTGTCATCATGAAGTTCTACAAGATGTAGAAGGAAATAAAGATTTGGTCAAAATAAGATAAGAATAAATGTTAATGAGAAGATAATTAATTGATTCTCTCATTAATATATTAATTAGTTTCCTTGTAAGCCTAGGACTCCTTATGCTATAAAAGGAGGTCCAGGCATTTAGAAAAATGAATCTAGAAACATAGAGTCGACTGATGATAGTCGAATAGTAAAGGTGTGTGTGTACACCATAGTTAGTAGTTAATTAGTATTAGACATATTATAGGTGTCTATGTAGTAGTTAGTAACCCTAAATTATAGTAGTTAGGGTAATAGGGAAAACGTATGAATGAAAAACCTTGTTCATAACATTGATGTTCTTGTTTATTCCACTGCATATTATGTTATTCATTGTTATTATATCCTAGATGGGTGAATCGATCCAACATGTGGTATCAGAGCCTCATGGATCTTGATTTGGGATTCTACAAGGTTTTTGATCGTGTATTGGTAAAGAAACACGAAGCAGAATTAGTGACAATTTAGTGACAGAAAAGTGTCGCTAAAAGAGGCGTCGTCTGGATACCTAAAAAAATGTATTCACTATTAATACTGCTATAATCATTTCTGCTGCTGTGAAGTGTTCGTATACAACAGGTATATATGTTTCTGATCGTATTTATTAAAGCAGCATGTTAGGGTTTGGTCTGCTAGTTTGAGAGTCACAGCAGGTACACGTCAAGAAGGATGCTGTTTCGGTTTATACAGCAAGATTCAAAAAGAAGATGCAGTAGGTGATTACTATTGGTTATTACCAGATTTGTTTATGGCGGCATAGATAAAGAAAAGAAGGTAATGTGTTTGACTGCGTGAAATATAGAAGCAGTTATGATTTGATACGTAATTATGGGAACAAGATTTCATATAATTTATAAATCCCTAATTTTTAGGGATTTTATGTTACTCCATATAAAGTTTCTTTGTGCTGCTGGATTGGTCAAAGGTATATTAATGCTGCTATATATTCAAGGATATTACTTAGTGTCGCTAATAGTAGTTGTTGTTAGTGCTGTTGTGTTGATACTTGATACTGATGGCTAAGAACATTAGTGCTGCCAAGATATAATTAATACTACCAACAGATTATTAATGCTGTTATATATCTTTGGATGGTTCATGTTAGTGCTGCTCATAAAAAATTAAAGTTGCTAGTACTAAAGTTCAAAGATAAGTTTATGCTGCTAAGTGTATATGTGTTAGTAATGCTAGGTGTGAAAGCAGGTACTACTGTTTGGTTGATTGGATGATTAATACTGCTAGCATGCTTGATTTGGTTAGTACTGTTCGTTGGTTATTAGTGCTGCCAGGTTTGTGAGTTAATGCTGCTAGCTTTGTTCGATGTTGGACAACAGACGCGTTTGGATCTCGGATGGAACTGTTTCTAACAATAGTTTATTATTATTGATTAATGGCTCGTATTTTTGGAGATTATTTGAAGATGTGATTACGAAGACAATTGAATATTACTTATTTGATGTTGTAGTTGGGTTTCCCAAATGCGTGTTCTTATCATATCTTAAAGTCGTGTTTATAGCAGGACATTGACTTTAAATATAACTTGTTCGTGCTTAAATGGTGTTGACGAAGACTTGACAAGTCTAGCAAATGTGTGTGATTTTTCTTATAGGTGCTCAATGCTCACATTTGCTATCACTTAGTATGTGTCTCATAGAAGATGAGGATTTTTGTCAAGAGGTTGCGGTCTACTTATATTTCACAGATTTATTTATAAGTTCGATGTCACATGGATAGTGCAAGACATAAGACATAAGATACAAGTTTGGGAGATTTAACTTCTTCATCAAATTCATTATACTCAGTTTTCTTCATCAGTGATCACTACATAGAGCCTACAGAGTTTGAGATTCAAGAGATGGTAAACATATGGGTTTCAGGGGAAGCTTATTAATTAAATGTTTAACTATCTACATGCACCACTTAAGGGGAAGTGTTTAGTTACTACTGCTAGTCATTTATTACTACTGCTAGTTTATATTTCTACTGAATGATTAATACAGAGATATGATTTGTAGCTTATTTATGTGTGGTGACATGTTCAAGGAGATCTTGATTTTGTTTCATTCAGGGAGATGATTACATCTCAACTTCAGGGGAAGATTTGGCTTTATGATGAAGTTCATACACGACTTTGTTTGTATTGTCATCATCAAATAAGGGAAGATTGTTGGGATTCTAGATTTGATGAGACAAAATAAATATAAGAATGAAACAAAAGGACTAAAATTGTAATTACAGAAATCTTCAAGCTGGTGGAGAATATGAAGATAAAGATAAAGATTTTGAAGATATCAAAAGATCTCCTTATAATGATAAAGATACAGAAGATATTAGAAGATATTCTTAAATGTTTTAAATATATTGTTTGTTCTTATCTTCTGTTGTAATCCTTGATATCTCTCTATATAAAGATATTATCAGGCATATGGTTTAGATATAGATCCATAGAAAACTAGAGCTCTCCCAATGAGAGTCTAGAGAGTTAGATAGCAAGTCGACTGATGAGAGTCGAATAGTACACTATAGTTAGTTGGTGTAGCCCCAAATTATAGTTGGGGTAATAGGAAAAACATATGAATGAAAAACCTTGTTTGATAATATTGCTTTCTTATTATTCTGCTGCGTGTTATCAACTATTGTTATTATTATCCTAGATGAGCAAAACGATTCTCAACAGTGAAGAATATGATATGGAACATGCTATTCAGATGAGTCTGGAATCGTTTTAGGCACAGGGTCATGCACATGTTGGAGGTGTGGCAATTCAAGAATGTATTGCAGAGGCCATCCGACCACTCCCAGTAGTTGAAGGCAAGGGTAAAGCCATTGTCACTAAGGAACAAGCTGCCCAATCTCTGTTAGCCCTGCACACTCCCAAGAGGAGAAGCACCACAGACCAATTCATATTCCAAAGGCGGACTCCATCTACTGAAGGGGCATTAACTAGACCCTTTGCACAACCACAGGATGACACATCCGCCAATATTGTTCATGACTCTCCGTCTTCTGTAGATGCTGAAACAGGTGCTGGATCAGATAAGAAAAACAATGGAGGTGATATTGAGATATTGCAGATTATTGATGAACTAGGAGAAGATGTGGATGAACAAGTAAACCTAAAGGAAAAGACTATTGAGCTTGATCAAGACCAGGCTAGATCAAACCCTGTTGAAACTTATGAGTCTTGACCTCCACCAAAGCAGGTACTCATAGATAAAGACCAGGCTGGACCAGACCCTGGAATAAGCCGTGTGGCTCTTGCTGGACTAGACCCTGAGCCCACGCATGACGAATTCATGACTGATTTGTACCCTAAGGTTCAAGAAAGTTTGATGTTTCTGGCTGATAAACATGTCATCCTAGAGGATCCAATATGTTCAACTGGGACTCTCTCGTCAATGAAGAATCTAGAGGATGCATATGCTATTGGGGATCAGTTTATTAAAGACAAATCCATTGATGATGAACTGGGAAAACTCAATGTGGAAGCAAAAGTGGTCTCCATGGTCACTGTTCCAATTTATCAAGAATCTTTCTCAGTTCCTCCACTGCTCACACCGATTATTGATCTTTCACTTTCTAAACCTGCATCATCTACCACTCAAGCACTAATCTTTTTAGCAACAACATCAAATACAACAACAACCCGTCTACTTCTACCTCCACCACAACAACAAAGCATAACAGATTATGAGTAAGCTGCGCGTGTCACAACACTTGAGCAGAAATTAGCTGCTTTTGAGCAAAAGAGCAAGAATCTTGATAACACGACTCAGAATCTCTGATCTAGGGTCTTTACTTTGGAGCTAAGGGATCTGCCTCGTAAGATTGATGAAGCTATCTGTGAATATGTCAAAAAGGCAATACAAATAGCTTTACAGGATCCCCTTAGAGATCACTTCAGAGACTTGCCCAAAGCTGACATGAAAGAAATGCTTCACCAAAGGATGTTTGAAACTGGTTCTTACAAATCACTTCCAGAACATATCGCACTCTATGAAGCTCTTAAGGCATCTATGGAACAGGCACAGAGGGACGAATTCTTTGCTGAATGGGATAAGTCTCTCAAGAGACAACGTAATGATCAAGACCCTCCTCCTCCTCCACTAGATTCTGATCCAAGTAAGAAAAGAAGACATGATTTTGGCGCTTCAGGCTCATCACAGCCTCCAGCTCCACAATTATCTGCCTGGAAGTTAACTGACACTAGAGATGCTCCTTCAAGCTCCTCTAAGCAACAGTCCGTTCCTCATTCGAAAAAACTAGTTAAAGACATACCAATGCCAGATACTACAAGTATATCTGATTCAGAGGACACTAGTTCTGCACATATTCCACATATCAAGCCAAGGCCAGAATGGTTGAAGCCGATTCCAGAGGAAGACAGACCAGCCACTCCAGAACCTGCCTGGGTCATTCCTACATCCCACATTCCTGATGCTATGAACAACTGGGCCGATGCTTTAGCTACCACGTATCAAGCTCAGACAGAGAACTTGTTACTTGACAAGACTAGGAATATGGAGATGTTTATGAACTGGTATTGCCAAAAGATAGGAAAGACCGAGCTTACTCAAGCAAACTTTGAAGGCCAAGCTTATGAAGTTGTTAAAGCTTTCTACCCAGATGTCATTCAACTTTAGTTCCAGATGAAAGAGTGTCACAAAATGCTTACATATCAGATTGACTGGGCTAATCCAGAAGGTGATCAAGTCAGGATTGATATTAGCAAACCTCTGCCTCTCAGTGGTCCACCAGGTCATGTCACCATTCAAACTCAATTCTTTTTCACTAACGACTTGGATTATTTACGATATGGCAATAAGGGAAACAAACAGGCCTTGTCAATTTCCAAGATGAAGGCTGCTCGTTATCATGACTTTGGACTTGAACTACTCGTACCTGAGAATATGTGGATCAATGATGTCTGCACCTATGACATAAGTGCCTCTTATGGTATATCTCACTGGTGGTTTAATCATCAAAAATTCTACATTGACTGACACACTGCTGACTCAAGCCGCAAGATAGTTAGAACTCACATGCGTATACTCAGTGTTGTTAGAATAAAAGCCTACTCTCGCTATGGGTATGACTACTTGAAAGAAATCACACTGCGCAGAGCTGATTATCAAAAATACACGATTGCAGAAAAGGACTTCAAAAACTTGTATCCAGTGACTTTGAAGACCTGAATCTGCTGCTTCTACAAGGTCATCTTAATCATCTTCTTGGCTCAGATAAATGTATGCTTTCTACTGCTGTTAATCTGTGGACACACAACTTAGTGATTCGACAGCGGGTTGAAGATTTCTAACTCGACAATAAGAGCTACCAGAAATAGCTGAATCTCACTAAACCAGGATGGGATGCAAAAGGCTATGAGTACAAGCATGACTATACAATCATTGAGTCACCTTGTACAGTTGTGTTCCTTGTCAGTAACAATGAACGGAAGATCATGAGGCTCAATAAGATATACAAATTCAGTGATGGTACATTGACAAATATTATAGAAGCACTGGATTACAGAGTTAAGGAGTATAAGGTCAGTCGGCTCAATCCGGGTATGAACACGCGGTTTTGGACTGATAAGGATGTGACTAGGAGCAAGGAATTTATACATGCCATTAAACGGAGACTCAAGACCAGAAGGATCTTTCAGAACTTAGAATGCTTTGTTGGTGGTCGCGTATGAGATATTGACTACAAACTACTTCAGAGAACCGAATGAGCACATAATCTCTCCACTCAGGTCAATATCTATTGTGGTGTATATATATTGTATCCTATACATTATAGAGTAGTGTTGTACTTAGTGTTATATGTCAATGTGTGAATTTTTTTTCATAAATTTTTCATTAAAATTTAAAATATTTCAAACCTATCATACCTGATACTAACAGAATCCCTCATAGATTAAGGGGGAGCACTAATATGTTCCCCATTCGGCTTGTGATTAATCAACACATTTTTCTCCCAGTTTTTCCAACAAAGTAGAATCCATTGGTATCCAAAATATCAAAGGATTTAACATTTTTGATAAGGGGAAAAAATGTGATTTAAATATGAAAACTGATAAAAATGTGATTTGGTGGACTCATGTGTATACTCCTCCCTCCTTGTGCTAAACTATTTCGATTAATCGATGCACATGTTGAAGGGGAGCGTTTATGAAAATTCAAAAACAACCGAGGTACTAAACGCTTTGATATTTATATCACAAGTACGTGATTAAGTATTTCAATTGGTTTTATGGCAATGTGAACTGTACCAAAAAGACCGACCATGTATTTAATTTTATCGAAGTTATAAAGTTGGCAATGTTAGGTATTAGTTCCTATGATCCAGCCAGAATCAGAAGGATCTACCCAGGGACAATCCACTAGTTAGTGTAGAAGTCCTTAGGTATATAAAAAAAGAGTAAAAGTGAGAATAAGGGAATAGTGCCAACTAAGATGGAGCTAGTACTTGAACAAACCCAACAAGGTACTAGTCATGAAGTCTCGGTAAGCACTGAAGGGGTTAAAGAATGAAAAAGAAATGTAAAGATAAAAGGTGTAAAGAAAGAAGCCCTCCATACACTTAGGCAAAAACCGGGTCAATACATCTGCTGTCAGAATCACAAAGATGATTGCTGACATTGAAGACTGACATCATGGACCCAGTGATGCAATGCACAACCCTCCTTAGCCACTCAAAATCTCTTAAAAGATTTTTGTTTCATTTCTCACGAAGACTAAACATGTTATCTATTGACTTTCTCACTCCGAGTTAGTTGATATTAAAAAGGTGGCAGTCCGCTCCAGCCTTCGATCACTAAAACCAAAATGCACAATTGAGTCTAGAGCTAAGAGATCATCAATTAATCTCATTAGGACACTATTCCATGTTACTTGTTCTTCACACAATGTGAAAACAAGGGTTATCATAAGAGTCCTACGCATTATCCTTGTGGTTTTGCCAAAACATCCGAGTGACACCTATGTGTTCACAATGAAGATGTAAATCCTGCTTGAGCCAACATCAAACAAGCTCATGGTAGGTGACTTATGAGATCCTTAATGGGTCAAACTTGTGACACTGGATATCGAATCGGTCCAGATTATGAATTGACGATTGATGAATTTTGATAAAAGCTTAACACTCTTGACGTGTCACAAAAACACTTTCTCAAGTGACACGTCAATTGATTTTCAAATCAATTTTCCTCTTTAATAGGTAAGATAGTAAATAACCGATTTACTGTTATTGTGTTGTCTGCTTTGAGACGTTCCGATTAAGAGAACAGGCAAGTTAGGTAATTCTGATGTTCATACATTGGAAGATCTGACACTTATACTGGAAATCCTGTCAAGGAGATTCTTCTTAAGATTGAATCTACCTGATCACGGGTCGGTCCTCACAGGATCTAGAGGTTAATCCAACCAAACTCGAGCGAATGACTAAGCCATATTCGTCCATAAACTTTATTGCTAACTGATTTATTACAGGTTCAAGTAAAGATGGAGATAGAGATACCTTGTTCCAGTGGAGTCTATTTCATAACTGTATGCTCATACTTGACCGATACATCTAATGACCTCATGAAAGCACAAGTATATGTTTTAAATCTTTCGCAACTCTGATATCAAAGTCCTCTCAAAGTGATCACGTATTAAAGTTAAAGGAACTTCAAGAACGACGAATAATCAAGCTTTCACCATCAAGAAAGGTATGAGCATGCCGGTCCAGATGTTACAAGCACATGATGGCAAAAGACTAAAAGTTGATGATCAGAGATTAGATTTGGCTGATAATCTCAAAGAAGCTCAAGATCACATATAAAGTACAATCACAAGCCATAAGACAAAGATCACTACATCAATGTACAAGATTTCACATGAAGAATCAAAGACTACGAGCTAAACATAAGATCAAGATTGCTGAGCTTAAGTTAGTATTTTCTGGCGTGACCTCCCTTAGGGGGAGATTGTTAGATATTAGAAAAAGACTCGGTCACCTTGTGTATTTTACCGATTATTGTAGTTCGTAGTTAATCGTTTAATGTATAACATTCGGTAATGGGCAGGGTATTAAACCCAACATGTAAGCCTACTACCAAGGCCATTAGGCCGGTTTTGTAAGCACTTATATAAGCCTCTTCCATGCCTTGGAAGAGGTGGTTAGTCATTTTTATGCAAGACACACTTTCTCTCACTAGAAAGCTTTTTCTTTCTAACTTTCTCTCTCTAGACTTGGCTAATCCATCTATCTTCCATTGTGTTATGATTTCCAATATCCTATAGCTCCTTTGTGGTTCCTTGGAACCTCAAAAAGGCTGGCCTTCTTGGTGGCAGATAGTGTGGAAGAGATAACTACTGGGAGTTGGTTATCCTCTTGTAGGAAAGCATATTCGAGGTGTTCGGCTAGCTCTTTCAGCTCTAGTTTGGGTGGTTCGACGCTTGAGGGTTTTAATCGATTTTCAGAGGCTTTCCACTCAAGTGGCTTGACTGGTTCTGCCTTAGGGTAGAAGGAAACTGCCAGTACCTTGTCTGAATCTCTTCCTTCTTCAGCTTCCATCCATTCTTCGTCATGGTTGACTGTGTCTACCCATTGTTCTCAGATGAGCTTCACTGTATGATCGGCGCAGTACATATAGTCATCATAAGAGTACTTGGATTTCATGGATTTCCTAATGTTGAAGGTGAAGGTTTCATTTCTGACTCTCAAACTCAGCTTCCCTTTATGAACGTCGATTATAGCTCGAGCGGTAGCGAGGAAAGGTCGTCCCAAGATGACCGGAACTAACTCGTCTTTGTCTATTTCCAAGACTACGAAATCTATCAAAAAGATAAACTTATTTATCTTGACTAAAAGGTTCTCACAGACCCCGATGGGATATTTAATTGACCGATCAGCTAGCTGAATACTTAGCTTTATTGGTTTTAAGTTAGAAATTCCTAATTGTTGGAAGAGAGAATGTGGCATAAGGTTGATACTTGCCCTAAATCGTCCAAAGTGTTCTTCACTGCTAAAGGTCCGATAAGACATGGTAGCGTGAAACTCCCTGGGTCTCCTTCTTTTTGAGGCAAGCTTCTCTGGATGACTGCTGAATATTCTTCACTAAGTTTGAACGAAAAGGCTGCCTTTTTGAATTTTTCTTTGTGCGAAAGAAGGTCTTTCAGAACCTTGGCTCCTTTCGGCATGTGGATCATGGCTTCTAAAAAAGGCAGATTAACATGAATTTGCTTGAAGATAGATATGAATCGTTCCTTATCGTCATCCTTTTTCTGCCTTTCAATCGGGAGGGAAAGGGCACACTGGACGATTTAGAGGGATGGTAGAGAGTGGGTGATCAGGGAATTTCCTCATTCTGAAAGATGCTTGGTTCTTCACTCTCGGTTCCTTCTCTTCTGATTATTCCTTCGGTGTGGTTTTTGGTTGCGATGAATTTAGAAAAGGGGGATCACGGGTGCCAGCTCCAGATTTGGTTGTTATAGCGAAAGTTGGTGTCCCCGATTCAAGGATCTTGCACTCCCCGATTGTAATGAGGATACGGGAAATTTGTTCGTGTATTTCCTTACGGTGCTGGTCAAGCATTTACCCTATGCCTTTTGTATGGAATTTCTTTTCAAGCATGAAGCCGGCAAGCTCGTCCTCAAACTTACTTTTGATGACCTATTTAAGACCACTTTCAACTTCTCCTTTCTGTTAGCTATTTCCCCATGGATAGATGTCTTCATTCTGATAGAATTTTAGGAGAGAGGGGTCGTCATAGATGTCCCCCCCAGATAAGCATACTTGTTCAGTTGGGTTATGTTGGCCACATTCATCGACCTCGTAGGCTCCCCCGTAGAGATCTCAGATTAGGTAATGGTTCCTCAGCCCTATTTTGTAGGTGGGCATTTCCAGGTAAGAGATTTGTTTACAGGCCCTTTTTAGACGCACTTTGAATGTGGGTTGTATTACCTCTGTTATTGAGGAAATGTTCAAAGATGGCGATGGGTTATCCCATAGATCGTCTTGATACTGGACATATTCTTCTATTCAGTTCCAACCTTCTTCTTCGGTGAGAGAACTGAAACAGAAGTGAGCGAACTGGTCTACTATAAGCCATTTTTGTACTCCATGGTGAGGGACCTGTTTGATCAAGTCCTGGAAATGGATCCATGCATTTTTTATGGGTTCGTTAGTCCATTGTTTAAATTAAAGGATCATATCTTGGAGAAATGAGGTACGGCCTACAGGGAAGAAGTAATCAAGGAATCATGTCACAAGTTGATCCCATGTTGTGATTTGGTTAGGGGGGCATTCTGTCAAGCCATTCTTTTGCTTTTCCTTTGAGGGAGAAGTGAGAGAAACATAGCCTAGATGTGTCCCTAGTATCCCCGTTATCCATGATACTTAAGTAGTGCTTGATATGTTGGAGAGGGTTTTTGGTTTTTAATCCTTGGAACGTACATGTTCCTTGGATTAGCCAGATGCCGCGCTAGTTGACGATTCTTCCCTTTTGTTTGACGGGGAGGATGATCGGATTTTGAAAACCGACCGAGTTAAGGAGAGAATGTTCCTGTAGGGATTTTAGAGGGGTCACTGGATTGGTTTTATTGTCATTGGAAGAGGATGCATCATCATTGAAGAGGTTTCTTCCGGCTATGGCTAGATATTCATTTTGATGCTGGCGCAAGGCGGCTCTCCTAAGCCTCCGGAATTCTCTCTCAGGTTCGTCGAGGGGTTTCGTTAATTTCTTTACGGCGCTACGTGTCATTTTGAGTGATTACGAAACAAATAAAATGAAGAAAAGATATACTACAAGAAAGCTAATATACTAAAAATAAAAATCACACTTGATAGGAATCAAGCGAGTAGACCTAAGCTAAATAATGGTCAAAACCTAACTATTCCCTGGTAGCGGCGCCAAAAACTTGATGTGGTTGTCGTTAGACTTCAACAAGAAGTTTTACAACTCCCTAGGCAGTGCACCTAATTGTTACAGTGTAGTATAGGCAAGACTCGGGGGTTGTTATCGTTCTCTAGGGGAATAGGTTGGGAAGGCTCAAACAGAATCTAACAAAGGTCTACGGGGTTGAAAGAAGATTCTTTTTGTATTTTTATTTTATAGAAAGTAGGTAAAATCATATGGTTGAGAGGTTGGTTTGTTTTATCTAATTAAACTAATAATAATCTAAACTACTTTAGTGATAACTTATATGATAAACGAACGTATTTACTTAATCATGCACCACTCCTCAGATTGCTTCTCCTAATCCTGTTGCTTTATCACACTTGTGTGATGATTTGTGTAAGTATTTCCTAAGTCATGAACGAATTACACGAACCCACCGTCTATGTAATATTCCGTTAAGGCAACGCACAAGTAAGGTAGTATGAAGACTATTACACGGCCCCTAAGAGTATAGTAAATGAATTTGAAATATCTTAAGAGGGACCAACCATATTAGGGGTAAGGTAGTATGAAGACTGTTATCGATGGTATCCTTTCTACACACTCGCGTTTCCCTAGACGTCTATGCTAATTTAGTATTTTATGGCTAGTTTTCTAAAGCCTAACACGCACATCCATCACAAGAAGCAACATTAAAAAGGATCTACAATCTAAGTTTCATGCAATCATAAGTAAATACTAAAGGATCTAGCCTACCATGTTATAAGAAGATAAAGAAGATAAATCAATCAAACAATACATAGACATATTGAAAGATCAAAAGGATAAATGAACTTTACTTGATTAAAATATGGATTAAATACTATTACAATAGGGTTTTAAGGCCCTAAAGACGGCCTAAAAAGCTGCCAAACTCGATTATAAAAGTTAGGGTTCATCTCCCAAAAGTTACACACTTAAAACCCTAAAATCGGTTTTGTATATATAGGAAAAGCGGCGCGACAACGTCGTGTTGTAATCGTGACGCCATCGCCACGTAGAATCTTCTAGAGCCACTTTAAGTCGGCTACGTCCTGACGCCGTCGCCAAATCCATGACACCGTCACTTTGAAAATCCTAACGCCGTCGCTTAGTAATCGTGACGCCGTCTCCACAATAGGGCCTAACCTATATTCTATTAGTTAATTTCAAATTTATTCTTATTCTAACAAATCTTTTTTTTATTATTGACATTTCACTTTAATCTAATATTCACTCATTGATCTTTAATTAATTTTTTTCCTATTCTATTCAAATTACATTTTATATTTTTTTTTTTAAATAACCCCATATATAATTTTTTATCTCAATTATTATATTATTAATCCAAATAAATTTTTTATAAATTTACATATTTTTATCTTTTAAATTAATTATTTTTTTTTTATATATTTTTTTCACTTATTAGAAATTCAAATCTATTCTATTCTCTCACATTATTTATCCTTAACACACCCTCTACACTATAATCTTCACCCCCCCCCCCCCCCCCCCCCCCCCCCCCTATTTCCCCATTACTTACCTTTCCGATGGTTTTTCGTGTTTTTACTTTTTAAAATTAATTTACGTGTGTTTAATATAGTTTCTTTTGTATCTCGGAACGATGTTTTTGTCGCTCACGTCGGTCTTTCATCCTTATCTTTTTCATTCTGTTTAATAGCCTTTTTTTTTATTTTTTTTACTTCTCAGGTTTCTGACGCGGTCATTATACATCCCTTCCCCACACATTATATTTTCTTTTTTCCCCCTATTTTGTTTTATTATTTTTAATTGACATATTTTATTTTATATCTATTGTCCACTCTTATATTAGTGATTATAAATTTTATCCATATCTTAAATATATTTCGATTTATTCCTTAATCTATATAATTATTTAGTGGGCTTTTTCGGTGTCTGTGTCGCTCTCGCTCGATTGTAGAAGATGGCCCGGGTATAGTGTGGGGGGGTTTATAGGGCGTCATGTTGAACCCACACACATGAGTGTGGTGATTTATGAAAAGCTTGCCAAACCGTTTTATAAAACGTTGGGTTCATCTCCCAATAGTTACACATTAATACCCTTTAAAAGTCGGTTTTGTATATATAGGAAATAAAGAGGCGCGCGACTAACGTCCGTTGTTGTAATCGTGTCGCAATCGCCACGTAGAATATACTTCTTGGCTAGTCACTTATAAAGTCTGTAGGCTACCGTCCCTTGACGTCCGTCGCCCACAAATCAATGACACCGTCACTTTGAAATCCTAACCGCCGTCGCTCTAGTAATCGTGACGCCGTTCCATGCTCTATATGCACAAATTCTTCAAAGATATAAATGGTGTAGTAGAGTGTAGTCATTTGTCTGGTTTCTTACTCCAAAATGAGCCCAAAGTACAGTCCAAAGTCACGTGTATTTCCTCCAAATTCCATCCAAGTGCTAAAAACATAAAAACAAACGATTAAGCACATAATCTGGGCATATTTGCATGATTTAGGGGGTTAAATGACCCTAAAAAGTGTATAAATTGACACCTCATCATCGGTTCAGCACAAAAACTATCCTGTGATAATCCACTGATTCATTTCTCCTCTAACATATTCATTTCCAACCTCTTATTATGTCGGCTCTTCGTAATGACTACTCATGGAGAAAACTCAGTATTACAAACTTGATGTTGAAGTAGAATAGCCCAAACTTGTGTCTTGTGTCTTGTACTATCCATGCGACTCCAAACTTATACTGAATACAACAACGTAATTCCATGAAGTATAAGTAAACCTAAGTCTCTTGACAAATCCTCAACTATGTGAGATACTGAGCACTACAACGTAACTCCTTCAAGTGATAGCAAATGTGTGCATTGAGCACCAACTTCTGCGTTTGTAGATTACGCATTGCTAGATTTGACAAGTCTTCATCAACACCGGTTATAAGCTCGAGTTATCTTTAAAAGTCATCATCCAACCAACCCTGACTTTTAAGATATGATAAAACCATGCACCCGTGAAATCCCACTTCAATGTCAAATGAGTGATAAAAAGTTATCCCCGTAGACATTTCTTGCGGTTAAATCCCAAAAATAGTATTTTTAACTGTTTAAGTGAATCTTCGATAAGTATCTTTTAAGCAATAAGTAATGTTTTGTGGTTTTTGCATTTTTAGCCCCGAAGATAATCACTTTGTTATCTTAAACCCCAAATATAACCATTAATCTATTAATAACAAAGTTTAGTCCAAATGTTTTAAAAAGAACTCACATCTCATTTGTCCAAATTATTTTATTTATCAACCGGCCCATGACCTAGTTTGTTCTTATCCAATGCCTACCAACCATATAATGTTGATCCCAATGAACAGATCTTAAACTCCTTAGCTTGATGTAAGGTTTAGTATCCTTGGATAAATCTAAAGGTACTA
>BQNB010000144.1:60153-120611 GCA_026074375.1 Tanacetum coccineum | reverse complement strand
GGGCCTTGGGCCGGGCTAGTTTACTTAACTATCGTTACACATACTACGAGCTAAGACTTAATACAACTTGGAAGTGACCGATACTTTTTATGTTTCTAACAACTTGTATTAACACTATTGATGGAGTCATTAATAGGTTCCCTTTGATCAGTCCTCCCATCAGGTACTCTAACATTCTGCTGTGTGTCCTCCTTTTCCTTCCTTAAAACAGCTTTATTCTTCTTTTGATACACAAATTGAGCCATTGGTTTCTTCTTCTGACCATAAAAACCATAGTTCTGTGTCTGATTGTTGCTGTTTTTGTCACCATATCCTTTGTTCTTTCTATTCACTACCTCAGTAAATCCATCAGCATCATTACTACTACTTCCCTTATTCTTTAGTGATTCATCATCTACATCCCTGTTTAGCTTTTTGAGAACCTCATTTTTAATACATGAGTGCTCATTGTGCCCAAATACATAACATGTAGCACATCTTGGAGGAACCTAATGATATCTCACTTAGACCTCCTATCTACACAATTCTATCTTGTTCTTGTCCCTATACACAACCTCAATTACATCAGGTAAGATCTTATTAGCATCAACCTCCACCAACACTCTAGCATATCCAAATCTACCAATTCCTACTTTATACATTTCAGCAGTAGTGCTATCCATAACTAAGGGATTCCCAAGCCTACTGGCAAGTGCACTAATGCCATTAGTAGACCAAGCTTCTAATGGTACATTGCACAATCTAACCCATAAAGGCACCTGTTTAGGCTCCCTCCTATCAATACATACATGAATGTCCCATCTTTAAACAAAAAGGCATATTCCTCACCACTCAAGGGCCACTATTTACCACAGAATCAATTCCATCTTCATCATAAAACCTCATAAAATACACCCCATTGTTTACATCAATGATGTTTTAAAAACCCTTCCTACCCTACATTTTCCTTAAGTTGTATCTTAATTCATTCACAGGCATAGTATTCCCTACAAAATAACCACATACCATTTTATCCCACTTTTTACAACCCTCACTCATAATCTTATCATCAAAAACAACAAACACATTACCTTCTTTATCTACTTCAGTAGGTTTAGCAAATAATTTCCTATAAAAATCCTGTTTGTCTATACCAACATTAGCATAAGTCCTTTTTCCATTGGTGGAATCAGTTTTACACCTTTCATTCTGCTCCTTAGCCATCTCCTTACTCCTACGACCATTATTTTCCACATCCTTACTAACATTGACCACATCATGCTCTTTACCAATAACATCCCCTGCAACATTATTAGGTTTACCATTGTTCTCAACAGGTTCAGTCCTGGTACCAACAACATTTTGAATACCAATACATACCCCTCCATCATTGACTTTCACACGACAACTTTGTACCTCAACATCATCTCTTTCTCTAATCACTCCATCTTCCTCCTCAACACTCCATTGTACAGAGCTTACTTCCACTTACTCATCATTCCTCACCCCACCTTTAGATGTAACCTGACTATCATCATGTTGTACTGTACTATTCATTTTATCCTCTTTAGTTACACTCTTTTTTGAACCAGTTTTCTGTTTATTAGCATTCCTACTAGTACTGACAACAGAATTATCAAAAAACCTAGTAGGCTTAATAGTTCTTTTAGATCTCATACTTAGGGTTTCAAACAAATTGGGGAAAACTTCTAAATTGATCAGAATTACACAATTCACAGATCACAATCAAGTATTAACCAATTACAGATCAATACAATCAGTGATTATGATCAGAGAATAGAAATTCAATTTTGGCGCCAAAATTCAAAAATGGTAGATTTTGGATTAGGCACGCAAAATTGATGAAATTGATCTCAATTTGTGCGGAATTACAAGCTGAGTCTGAATCACTACTTCATTTTGAAAATTGAACAGAAATGATTACTGGATTGAAGGTTTTTTGGTTTAAATGATGAAATGAAAATGGAAGGTTAGTTCGAGGAGAGAGGAGATTGTAAGTATAATGGTACATGATTGAAAAATTAATAACAATGGACAGTAGCATGGATGATACCGCTAAAACATCCTATCTAGCAAAGTCCTACATTAGAAAAACAAAGACAGCAACATTGTTTCACTTCTAAGTAAGCATCAACAATGTGATTGTGCAATATAAATTAAGAGAGACATAATTCTATCATATTAACTGTTGAGAGCAGAAAACTAATTCATCCACTTAAGTGGCCTATTTATCAGCTTCCCAAGAAAAAAAGGCCTAACTATCATTTCTCTGCATAGATGGTGACACAGAATTATCGAGTTCACTAAGTAAAGCAATAAATAGCTGACCACCATAGGAAATTTGAACAAATGAAAAGCAAGCAGAAGATACCAGCCAGCAATTAAGTATTAGGTTGTGATCCACAAGAAATCCAAATCAAACTGGGTGAAGGTAGCCATTATGTTTACGTCATATCAAAACTCTGGTACAACACACCCGAATAGATGGTAGACTGCAAAACATACCAACATTCTTTCATGGGACTTTCTGGTTAAGGGTATCGCTGGTACACTATCTAGCCAATATACTCAATCATACTTGAAAATTCAATACCATCAAGTCTTTTCAAGATGCTATGTGAGACAGTGCCAAGTATTGCAGTGTCTGTCTTGCAACAAGGTGTATGAGGGGCTACTAACTTGATACTCTCCTCCCCCTCTTTTTCTTCTTTTTTCTGATTTTCCATGCTGATATAACATTCACACATATGTAATAGACATTAACAAGCAATTTTCCTAAAAAAAGTAGGAACAAACTAAGGACAAACTTTTCCTGGCGTGTGACAAACAATTTTACAAAATAGTAAAGACAGGATCAGTTGACCTTCCTGGTAATCTGGTGTTATGGTAACTACTACATTCTCCTCCCTTTTTGTCATCCTTGCATAGAGTTATTCTTAGTTGAGATTATTTGTGTTGCAAAAGGATGCAAATCCTGATAACTATTGATTGTAGGTTTTTACACTATATATATATAATAAAATATAAAATATATATAAGTCTAAAAATCAACAAGATCAATAAAACCGAGAAGTAGTATAGAGTGTTCCCGGGTCGTTTATCCCCAACGAGGCTGGAATGGAAAATCGATACAGTCGAAGATTTGAGTTTGAAGGAAGGAATTGATTTGAGAGATTGAAAAAGTCAAATTAGATAATAACAAACTAAAACGTTTAAGAAAAACCTAGAAATTACGAAATTAAAACTAGAACAAAGAGAGCCCGAATCCACGAAACAAAGGGGGGGTAACACCTAAAATCTTTAAAAATAACCCTACGAAGTAATTTTCACTTCTAAACTACTCTACGGGACAAATAACAAAGAATGAAAAAGACTAGACCGAAAACGGAGTTCGTTTGACCCAAAAACGAGTCAAAACAAAAAACGTACCCGGACCCGTTCTTTAAAAAAGGAAAAGTTGTAAAAATGACCCTACGAAATTTTTTGTATTTTTCCTACAAACTATATGACAAAAGAAAATTTTCTAAAAAAGCAAAATATTTTTTTGATAATTTTTGTATTTTTTATGAATTATTTTTTATCAAGGTAACTTGGTAACTTTCTTAATTACTCTCGGGATTATATTATTTTATATTATATTTTAGGTATATAAAATTGCGAATCAGGTTTTTAAAAACTGTGACACTAAAAACCTTGGTGGTTTTTGACTCACAAAGTCAAAAGACCAAAGGCTGTGGCAGCTTGTTTTTTAACACACAAAATACACACTTTTTGAACCCTTAACTCAAAATCACAAGTGCTTAACTAAATAAGCACTTGTGGTGTTTTTAACAATCTCACAGTTTCAAAGAGGGTTTATAAACTTTTGAAAAACAATTTTCCAACTAAAAATCTTTTAAAAACAGCTTTAAATTAGCTTAAAACTTGTGCTTAAACTAACTAAATGACCATAACCCAAAGACAAAACCATTTTGACCCGTTTTTACTCTTATGCCAAACACCCCTTTATATTTCTTAAAATAAATTTTAATACTTTAAAAAGCTGTTTTAGCTCACAATTCTTAAAGGGAATGGACAAATAAGCATTAAACACCCTAAATGAACAATAATAAGCAGGAAATAAGCATTCTAAAAAGCTAAAACAGAATAAGCTATAAAAAATTTAAAAATTGAGACTTAAAGGAGAGAATTGTAGTTACCTTTGTCCAAGCTTTTACAAGGACTTTTTGGACCCCTCAAGGGCTTTCAGCTACAAGCTCTGGCTTATAAATAAGCCAGTGAATAAGCCAATAAGCTCTTCCAACTTTAGCTTATCTTCCAAATGGCTTATTCTTGATTTTTTCAAACAAAAACTTATAAAACTATAAACTATGAAGAGTTTAAGTTTTACAAGATTAATAAGCTTCTATAAGAGCTTATAGAAGCTTATCTAACATATATAAAGGCAATTTAAGTTGTTTGATAACAAATTCTTAAAACGGGTATAAATCTTAAAAACTTCACACTTAATTGATTGTTAAAAAAAAGTACAAGGTTCTTGCAATAAGCTATAAATAAGCTGAAAGAAACACAAAAGAGACTTAACTTAAAGAAAAATAAAAACTTATACACTACTTACTAAAATCGGCTCACATAGCCTCTATTTATACTAAGCCCTAAACCTTTAAACTTGCAAAGTGGTTTTCTTCTGTGAGAGGCTCCAAAGTGTTAATCCCAGCCATCCATAGCCATTGTGCTTCTTTGGATTAATCATAGCCATTGATTCGGCCAAGTTTCATGTGAAAAGTAGGATTGCCAACATGGAAAGGTGTGATTTTTGGTGGGAATGGTAGTGGAGGAGGGGGAAGGTGTTTACCCATGGTGGTGGTGAAAGTTTACAGGGTAAAAACGGGGTTACACACCCGTGAGTTGTGTTGGGGGGAAAACAATGGCGGGAAAAGTGGTTTTGATTATAACAGGCAAAACTTTTAAGGGGTTTGACACAATTAGTCCCTCAAGGTGTTAAGTGTTATTGCACCCACAGTCCTTGTGTGGTTATAGTTTTGGGGACTTGGCAAAACAAGTCCCCAAAAGTTATATTAAAAACTGTTTTATGAAAAAGGAAAGGTGACTGGGTACGAGTTTTGGGGGTTTTGGCGCACAATATGGCCCCGCATGGTATAAAAACTCTTCATTGCACGATTTCGTCCTTGTGTTGTTATAAATTTTTGGCGGACTGGCAAAACAAGTCCTCCAAGAGTTAATAACACTCTTTTGCAAGGAATCGTCCTTGGTTGGGTTAATAGTTATAGGGCTTGACCTGTTTTGGCCTGTATAACTTTGCTTTAATGGCAGTTTGGCCCTTCTCTTCTTTTCTCCTCTTTTCTTCTTTAAATATAAGTTTAGGGATTTACAATTTCAGTCCCTAAACTTATATTTCTTTGTCTTTTGGCCTCGGGGTTGACTTGGGTTGACTTTGACTTTGACCAGTTGACTTTTCTGTTGACTTTTTGACTTGATTGACTTTTCGGCTTTGATTTGGCTTTGTCTTTCACAGTCTTTTCCATTCCGAGTCTGGTTTTGTCGTTTTGGCTTTGTTTTTCGTCCTTTTCTTAAATATTCGTTCCTGCACAATATAATTAGCAAAACAAGCGTATATTTGGCATTTTAAGTCCGTTTTTGGTTATTTTAGCTCGTTTTTAAAGGTACAAGGTATGTGTAATTAAGCACATACCAACTATGCAAAGCTATCTTTGTATAGTAAGTCTCAAAACTATGACGGTGTACATCATATTATTTGCAGTGACAAAACTTTGTTCGCTAAAAGCACTTTTACAGTTGTCACAATCTAAAATTAGAAGTATACACTTTCCAGTGTAAAAGCTACTAAGGCGATTTGAATATACTTAAAAGAGAATGAAACATAGTCTATAGTCACTGCAATTGTAAATGATCACAATTTAAAGACTTCCTATACAGTGTTAGTACAAAATATGTAATGGATATGTGGCGGGCCTAGATCGCTTGTTGGGCTGGACCTTTAAGCTCTCTTGGAGTTGGATCTTGTACCAAACAAAGTGATTGAGATGATTTCTTGCACAGATGAAAGTAAATCGTTAGCCTTACAGTGAGGACGGACCCCACGATTAGACTCCGGCGTAAGAGTAAGTATTCATGTTGTCAGAGAGTATGTGCGTGTATTGAGGGGTGTCAGAAATTGTGTACCTTATGGCGTGTCAAAGGACTCCTTTTATAAGGGGTCTAGTACTAGGGTTTCCTAGTTTTTCGCCTATAATCGTAACTGCCAGAGTGGGACCCTTGTCAGGTAAAAGGCTGCTGTAATCGTGACTGCGGACGCGGATTCCCTTCCGCGGACACCAGATGACCTATGGATGGCTTGCAAAAGTAACATGTAGTCCCTTCGCGTCCGCTTCGTTGCATTCGGGCTGTGCCAGTATGGTTCTGGGCTTATTTTTGGCCCGTTATGTTTATTATTTACTTGATTGGGCCGTGGCCCAAATGTAATGGTACATCCCAGGCCCAAAATCCTGTCGTACCCGTTATACGTCATCAAGTCCCCCTCAGTTTAGTATTGTTACTGCGTGTGGCGTTGTGCTGCGTGCGGTAAATATTGCTAGACTTTTAGTACCGCATGTATTCCTTCTTTTGTGACTGCTTGCTTCTCCGCGAATTTTCCTTAACTAGTTAGGTAAGGTTTGGGTGACGTGTATTCACCCTGACCTTTCGTTTCCTGACTGACATGACTCATTGTCAGTTATCTAACTGTCATCACATCTGCTTTCTTTTAATCCCATCTGTTTGTTGATTTAGTGGGTTACACGTGTCTTAATCTTCTTGTTCCTTGCATTTACTATGCCAAGGGTATAAATACCCCTTTAATTTTTAATGTTTCCTTTTTCTTTTCTTCGCTTATTATTGTAGGTGATTTGAGAATTAAATAACATATTATTAATAATTAAAACACAGCGGATAAATCACAATCAATGGATCCATAAAGTCATATGATCAATCATAATAAAAACAAGAAGAGTAATACTTTTATAGCGTGATCGGTAGTATCAAATGGTGACCTTTACCTTAACACGAAACACCCAATGAAATCAAGTGATCAATGGAGATCACCTCTATGATGTATCCACACTACACTTCCTTGTATACCATATAGATGCTAGTCTTAACCCGTTTTAGCTTGTAAAAAACTTGATGAATAGATTCAAAGAGATGATCAAGGAAAACTAATACCTTTGTATGGATTTCTGTTTTGAGCCATGTATATATAGAGAGAAAGATGGGGAGTGAGATTTTTGTAAGTTATAATCACAATTTAATGCGGAGTTATCTCTAATTAAGGAGGAGTTATGTCAAATTATATTTGACCAAAAACTTGATATTTTACCTCTTTTTCTCCTCCATAGTAGCCGGCCCCCTTTGGGCTTCAAAGGGGCTTGCCTATTTGATTTTAGGTCCAATAAACTAAGTACTTTACTTAGTTATTAGAAGCTTAATAGTGATCCCAAGTTACGTGGGTTATTTATATACCGTAAATACAATAAACACGATATATAAAGTGGTACCTTTGTGTATATGTGTGTGACCCTATAAGCTCACATGTGTCCAGCCGTATAATTATTTATTATGACATGAGCATACTCCAACATCTCTCACTTGCACACGTCCTAATAATCAAGTAATTATACAACCAAAGGTTAGCGTCTAGCAACACGCCAATGCCCCAGAAACTATAAGGTTTGTTTCTTAAACATATGATTTTAAAATAGTTTGTAGATATCAATCATCACTTTTTGTTTACAGACTCTTTGTTAAACTTAGGACAAGATAATAAGTACATTCTAATGTTTAACATTTCTGTTTTCTTCGATACAGACATTAAACTAGATTACCAAATTAATTATGTATATATCTTATTACATTTGGGTGAGGCCACACTACATCCGTTCAAATCATAGAGGGGGACCAATGTATCTTACTCACTATACTGTGGGAGGAACAATATCCTATTTTAAACTGCACATGTCCGTTATGTGTTTCATATCCCTCTGAAAAATAGGCCTTTATTGTAGCCTTTAATTGGTCAAGAGTTGATCCATATATCAACCACCTAAGATGGACTTGCCACAAATACAAAAACCTAATTGCAGCTCAAGTTCTGAGGTTGGAGACATAAATACTTGCCGAGTTTCCAATATTAGCGCCGTCCATAGTAGTGATACCTCGTAGGTTAGGTTAGGTCCAATGTTCATCCATATGAACAACATATGAGTTTGGCGGTATCTCCTTTAAATTCATATATATATGATTATTACAAATAACACTCACATTTTGCTTAATTCAATGATGCTCCTGTATAATTAAATGATAATAGGGTTTACCGATTAAGATATATAATAAATTAATTTATGAGAATTTTAATAATGTAATATAGATACATATGTATAATGAGACGATCATACATGGTTATCAATAATTCATTGTTTAATACAAACACTGCTTATGTCCATTATCCAAATACTAAAAAAAGTATACTTGAGACTACTAGAGGTTCAATGTTCAATGTTCCTAGCATGATAAAAATGTTTGTACATGACATTAACTTTGTAAAAAAGTACCCATTAAACTTAGTTGTCATCTGTGTGAACTTTAAAATACTATGTTTCAAAACGCAAAGCAAGTAAAGGTGGTTGGTATGTTCGGATGATGTTTCATTTATGTAAATGTGCGTGTTCATGTGCTATTACAATATACTAGCATTACCACCATACATTACATTAGGTTGTTTGCATGCAAGCATACCACCTATATAAGGACAATTTTCTCTTACAGTTTCCAAAACTGTTGAAGTACTTTCTTATTCTTTACTGAATTGTGAACAATGCTTTCAATCAAGGCATGTCCGTTAGCAATATTATCATTTATGATGAAAATCTGCTAGACTAGGTATTGTGAACCTATCCTCAATAAAAATAAGCATTAGTGTATAAACTCAACACTAATCTCCTTATTAAAATCCGTAAACTACGAACATGTCTTTAGTCCTTTGCATGCCTTTTAGAATGTTCCCTTTATAGTTGTCTAATGGCTTTCACTTAGATACTATGGTTTTAGGTTCATCTTGCATTCATGCAAGTGTTACAATTAGTCTAATACATATCATGACATACATAATGAAACCTTTAGCTGAACTAAACGTTTTCATGCATGTGTTCAACTCGTCAAGTGAGATAGAACTTTGAGTCTTGCTCAATGATGTGTCATATTGTGTTAGACTTGTTAATCGCGTATGTTTATCCTAGTAAAAATTTGTTCCAAGGTTGTATGTTTTATTTCATATATCTTTCGATGGAAACATTATTCCAAACTAAGGATTAAAATCTAGCTTAGGTGAAATATTATTTCCAATATGTTAACAACATATGAGATATATAACGTAAGACAAAAAAATTAATGCTCCGACTGCTTTAAGGTTGTACCCTAGGGGTTATCTTTGTTTCAATAAAATTAAATTATTGATTTAAACTTTAGATTCCCAGAATCCCAGATGGCATACACTAATCCACACTAGCTTGCACATTTTCCTAATGATAATTTTGATTATAAACCCTTTGATTTAACAACGGTCTGACAAAAGGTAATCATTCTAGAAGGGAGTTTTGACATCTTATTTCATATTTCATTTTCATGAAAATCAAGTTTGATAATTATTAGCTTTATCTGTACGTTGCAAGGAAAAGAAGCTTTAATCACAGTCAATCGCTTGAGTATAAGTAAAACCCTTACCACAAGGCTTGCGTTTAAATCGTGATTATACACATTTTGTCCTATTAGTCTTCTCTAGAAGAAACCAATATAACCTCTCAGTCTTACTGATTGGTGAAAGATCAATCAAATTCCAAAAAATGATTTTCTTTTATGGACTACATCTTAACATTCATTATGTCGTTTGCTAGTGCATTCAGAAGGTTGTGTAAGAATAGACTTTCTCCAAAAACAGATGCTCCCACTTGCTTCATGTAAAAGGAGACTTTCTCCAAATACGAAGCAAGTTGAGTAATAATAAAATTGTTCTCATTTAGGAGGTATAATATTTACTGACAGTTCTTAACTCTAGTTTGGCTAATAACACGATTAACATTTCTCAACAAATTCCATAACTTTAGTTAAGATTTTAATGGAAGTCTTCCCATTCATAACTATGGATGTATTTAGTTGTAACATGTAGGAGTATATCAACGTTGGCTTTTTAATCAATTTTTGTTAACCTTTTGATAATATTAGAGCTGGGTAAGTAAAGTTATCAAAAATTGAACAAATATCAACACGAGTTGGATTTTACACATAAGACATACCATATTCGATGATGGTATTCTTTGCAGTAATGGGATTATGAGGCGTTTCAGAAAATTCATAGATAACCTATACCCGTTGGATCCAAATTTACTTGCCAATTTGTTCAAACATAAGGTATTAACATTTTAATTTCAAGCCAAGTTGCATGCTATATACGTAGATGTCTTAGAAAAGGTTTAAAGGGACTTTATGTACATGTCTTAACTGGAAGGACATACATGTTAATAGCTAATAATTACGTTATAAATCTCTTGAACTTTTAAATGCATTCATGTACATGTCGTGACAAGAAGACATGACATGTCAATTGCTTACTTTATAAGTCTTAGAACGATTCAAGGATTTATGTTTTGTCTTACAATGAAGTCACAAGCATATTAAATAAAGTATTATTGAACGCGACTATTGGCTTCCAACTATCTTTCAAGTTTATTACCATAATTCTTATGTTGTCTTAACAAGGAAGACAAAAATCATATTGGCTAACCTTTTAGTGAATATGATGATGGTAGGTTTTTAATTTTTTTGGACACTAGTTATAAGTTGGTGCGTCAACATTAAAGGTGTATAAGTCCTAGTAGAATATTAGCTTTCTTACCATGCGGTTAAGAAAAACCATTAGTCATATTGTTATGTGTTGTACCTTGCACACAATTAGGATTTCTCCCACTTGTGCATGACATAACATCAAGCATTTATACAAACACGTGAGCATATTATGAGTCAGGTTATGATCTTAAGACTAGTAGGTTATGAGTCCACCACGCTTCCATATGCATGTATGAATAATATGACAATGTCACAGATATGATATGACTTAAGTCAAAACTAAAATCACATTTGCATTATAAGTATATCTAGAACTTTATTGTTTAATAAGCAATCATGCATAAACATTGTATAGATAACATTTCAGGCAGCGACATCAGAAAAGCGACAAGTTATCTAATAGAATAATATGCAATAATTCTTATAAAACTATGATGCTTCATATGTAAAAAGTAATGTATTATTTCAAGACCAGCTAGAAATAAAATAGGTCACTTATAAGGTGATAAGCTCATAGCTCCCACTGAATTTAGACAACATTACATGTACGTCTATATTAGTAGCAAAATGCATTGCTCTCACGGGATAAGACAACATTAAATGTGTGTCTATACCAATGAAGTGCAAGTAGCAATTTCTTTAATTTTATACTCTTTGAATATTCAGACAACTATTATTCTAATGTGTGTATGGACTAGTAAACATGTACTTAGATATTCAAGGAAGTGCATCAAGTTCTACTATATATATGATGGACTAGCCATCAATGCCTCATTCTTATCTCCCCTGAAGTTTTTCATGCAATAATTCCTCTTCTACATTACCTCATGGGTGTGTTAGAATATTAGGGAAAAATTTCGAGTTAGGAAATAACTAAAAACATGCTATTAATTTCCTTTTCTTTTTCGCGATTTATTAAGATTTCTATTTCTAATTATTAAAACCCATACCATGTCTTGACTCTTCAAGATGTATCATTTTGGTGGCTATAGAATACATGTTCTCTAGTCATCCAAATAAGATGTGCAACCGTACTTAAGCGTTAGACTTTTTACAAGACAAAACGATTTCTCGAGTAAGTATGCTTTGAGTTTGATTAGGATTGGAAAATTCAAGAGTTCCTATTATAGTTTTCTCATATAAGTAGAAAGGATAGGAATAGGTCTTTTTCTTACAAGGAAAGAAGACTTAGTTTGGCTTCCTCTAACAAGGAAAGGAAACAAACTTTTGTTTACGGTTTGTGTTGCATAAATGTCATTAATAGAAATTACAAAGTTCATATTAGTATTTTCGATAATTATCCTTTTAAAATTAACTACCCTTGTTTATAATATAAAACAATTAATTTTACGAAAGGCTAAGATCCTCATTGAGGTTCCACCATCACATCAGTTGATCTGCTAGCAATGATAGATTCAATAGGTAGGTGACGTTCACCAATTGTAAAAACCTGTGTAATTCTTAGACCATATGGGACTCATGACATTTGTAACTAGAGAAACAATGTCAAGCTGGCATGTTTAGTCTCATCCTTGCCTAGATCCAAAGTCTCACATGCTTAACTCGATTAAGTCATCCAATGCGAGAACATGTGAGAATATATCTAGGTCTTACGCATAGAGAATAATCACCTTGGGTTACAATTCACCTACGTCTCACGCAGAGTGAAGAGCAAATGCAAGTGTTCTCAACCAATTGGATGGCATGACTTAAATTTTACGGGTATTATTTTTGATAAATACATGATTAAAAAGTGTGTACGAGGATGCATGCATTCATTCTTCGTAGCACAAGTTAAAAAGCTATTTTTAACTTAAGTCTAATACTTGTTTCATATCTTTTTATGTGTGTCAAGTTGTTCATTTTCATGACTAATATATAACCTAAATGGGATAAATATTAGTTTGAACAATACATAAATTAAATAACAATCATAACATTTATTTAGTGTTATTTATATAAAAACAAGTGTTTAGTTTCAAATCATATTTAAACTTTAAACTAAATCAAAGATTTAGTTTCTAAAATTGGTTTGCGTTTTATTTTTAGTTTTTATAAAAACATTTGCAAGTTATATACATTTCAAACATATATAAAAGCAAACAAACAAACACAACCACAAGTATGCAAAGCCTCAACCGATGAAAAACCTATGCTTGGTCTCGTGAGCCAACACAAGAACCAAGAAGTCAACTAAAGGGTTAACCACACAACCATAAAGAGGGCTCTTACTTGCTACAAGAACCATCTTGAGCAAGTGAAACCCTTAATGAATATGATGTCCAAAACTGCCCTAAAATTTCAGCTGACTTGACAGGCATGAAACTCCTAGAAGGAGTCTTCCCCAATCTGAGCTCCAGTTGAAGAAGTTGTAGCCCTATGAGTTTTGTACCTGCTCCTAAAAATTCTTATAGAACTCCATGAAATCCATTTTTAGTGGAGGTTACTCCAGCAGCTCCGAATTTAACTTTATGCCTTTAACTTTTGCGCCATTCAAATCCAAACATCGGTTACAATAATTTTATGATTAAATATATTTATCCTATCATCTAACTACTGTAAAGTGCCCAAAAAATGGCTACACCAAAAATTAAAACCATACGAAAAGAAGCTGAAACAATGGCAAAACCAAAAACTGAAATTAAATGCAATAACTAGCGAATCAATTCACAAGTGGTCATGGTTTTTATCGGCTTTGCATACGAAACATAATAATACCATAATATCATGTATTAACAAGGTGTTGGCTAAGTCCATGGCCAAACATGCATATATTTGTCATGGAAACAAAATAATTAACAAGAAATAAATTGTTAGCCAACGAATCGAAGACATAAATTAACTAGAATTAAAACCCTGATTGGTACGTGTAACCAATGGCTTAAGGATAACTTAGTACTATATTAAAGACCTTATAACAACCATGTTATTTCAGAAAATAATGCCCAATGGGCAGATTTAAAACCGATTCAAGAGTCGTTCCAAAACACAATTGAATCTGAGGGCCTTTTTACTCGTACCCGAATAACTAAAACAAATTAAAAATATGCATAACAAATGGCTATGTGGATCAAAAATCACAGATCATAAGACCCCTTATGGGTCGAATTAATTTCAAAAAATATGCCCTAGGGGCTATTTTAAAATTATCCTTTTGAATCCATCAAAACAATGCGTTTTTAGCAATTTTTACGCATTACAAAGATGACTTCTATGACATCTTGTGATGGTCGTGATACCACTGTTAGGTGATTTTAGAATTAAATAATCTATCTATTTAATAATTAAAATAAGCGGAATAAATTACCAATCAACGAATCCATGAGTCATTTGATCATCATAATAAAAAAAAGAAGAGTATACCTTTGTTTGAGTGGATCAGTAGTATAAATATGTTGACCTTCACATTATCACGAAACAGCCAATGAAACCAAGTGATCTATGGAGATTCACCTCTAGATGTATCCACACTACCTCTTCCTTGTTATACACTAATAGATGCATAGTTTAAAACCCGTATAGCTTGTAAAATCACTTGAATGAACTAGATTCAAGAGATGGATCAAGAAAACTAAAAACCCTTTTTTATGGATTTATGTTTTGAGTCGTGTATATATAGAGAGAAAGAAGAGGAGAGATTTTCATAAGTTATAATCACAATTAATGAGGAGTTATCACCTAATTAATGAGGAGTTATGTCAAAATATATTTGACCAAAAACTTGATCTTATCCCCTCTTTTTCCTCCATAGTGGTTGGCCCCCTTTGGGCTTCAAAGAGGCTTGCCCATTTGATTTCAGGTCCAATAAACTAAGTATTTTACTTAGTTATTAGAAGCCCAATAGTGATCCCAAGTTACGTGGGTTATTTATATACCGTAAATACAATAAACACGATATAAAAAATGGTACCTCTGTGTATATGAGTGTGACCCCATAGGCTCACATGTGTCCAGCCGTATAAATATTTATTATGACACGCGCATACTCCAACAATTATCGCCATTGTTGAAAAATTCTAAAGCTTTTTATTCCTTTTTCCACGTCCGTAACGGCTTTGAAGATTTGTTTAGACTCATCAGGTTAGGCTTCTAACTTCTTCTCTTCGATAATGGGTACTACTGAAAGCATAAAATCCATCTTAACTTAACCTGCTTTAGATGTTTTGTATGAAAAGTATTGCATTCCTGATATTGTTCATCCTCAACTTCCTGGTCGTAACGATAGGATCCAAAATAGTCCCCCTGGTAAAATCGGTGTTTATAATAGATTCTTTGATTTTGCCAATTATCAGATCCCCCTTTCTCAATTTCTTGTAGATGTACTTGCGTACTTTTAGATAAATCTGTCCCAGTTATCCGTTATTGCGGCTGCCAAGGTCTCTCATTTCGAGATCTTGTGTCACGTCCACGGTTTTGAGCCTACCGTAGGCAACTTCCATAGGTTTTATATTAACTCAAAAAGTAAAGGTTGGATGTCCTTTATCAAGCATCCCGAGAATGCTCAAGTCTGTTATACCAAACCGTTAGATTCATTGAAAAATTGGAATGACCATTTCTTTTCGGTTGATGCCTCCATTCTTCCCCTTGTCATCCCGTGGCACAAAAATAAAACATTGAAGAAAGATCCCCCTCTACTACCCAATGAGTATAATGCGGATGTATATGATTATCTTGCTACCAATCCTGCTCCGTTCAAGAAGTTTCTAGAGCCCTTCTTGTGCTTTGTAGGGATAAGTCGGTATTATACTTTGGACAAAACTTGTTATCCGACCTTCTGAGATGATGAGGATGAGGGTGAGTATTTTTTGTTTGCTTTCCTTAATTTGATTTTTTATGACCGTGCCTGACTGGTTTCGTTTTATGCAGAGATGGATTTGTTTGTATTTATTCATCACGCGGATCCCACTAAGGTGCAAATAGGAGAAAGAGAGGTTTGAGAGGGAGAGGTTCCACTGCTTAAGTTGATTAGGGGGCATGTTGTCCCGCTCGCTGGTGTGAACAACCAAGGGAATGCCAACTCTCAGGATGCTAGGAATAATAATGTCAATGAAGGGGGTAATAATGTTGCGAAAGCTGATCAAGCTGAACAAGGTGACCATGTTGTTGATGTTGGAGGGATTGACATTATGGCGGATGATGAGATACAAGCCATTGTTACAGATCAGCCAAAGAGAGTTAGGAAGAAAAGGAAGGCTGCTAATGGTGCTTATGGTTCTGGTCTTCCTCCTAAAAAGTTAAGGGAAGACCACGATACTTCTGGGAATGCTGGTACTAGTGTTGCTAGAAAATCTCTTGCTTCTCTTCAAGGTCTACTTGAAAGTAGCACTTTAGCCACGGAGGTTGGTGTTATGGCGATGGCCACCGTTCCTTTTGTTACATCCTCCGTGACTCTCAAACCGGAGCGTGAGGGTGGTGGGCCTGGAGATTCTATTACTAGGCCAAATTTGCGGACCCAACATGCTTTCAAGAGGTTTGCAATTCTCATAGACTCTTCTCATCATTCTGGTACCAATGTTGCAGATGATGAAGTTACTTCCATTGTCAGGTCATTCATGCCGCCTCCTCCTGTATTAGCTGTGGCCGTTACCACTGTTGTTGTTGCTGGTACTACCTCTGCTCTAATTCAAGATTCAGGTATTGGACAGGTGAAGCCAAGTATTTTTAGGGATTCCGCTTCCCCCAGTACGGCCGAGGCAGACGTTGTTGGTCCTTCTCAACCTGTTAGGACTGATCTTTCGGCGGATAGTTTTTATGTTTCGCAAGATATGAACCTTGAAACTCTTAGGCAAATATACATTCCTAAGTGGAATGTTATCAATGATTCTGTCCTTGATGATCCGGAGATCTGTCGAGGTATGATTGACCATCTTGCTCCTCCCGGGTTCCTTTCTCAACTTCAGGCTATGGATTATAAGCAACTTCTTGCGGAGTTTAGTGTTGGGGCCGCCCGCCAAGCATGTTTTAATGCTGAGATTAGAATGCGGTTAGAGCATGAGCTGAGAGGTAGGTAGAAATTGGAGGAGAGATCTGCCCTGCAGGTTAACAGGTTAAAGGAAAAGGATGCAAAGATAGCCAGCTTGAAAGCCTAAGTTTCTTTGAAAGAAGATGAGGCCACTGAGGCCATTAGTCTTTGCGGCTAAATTGTGAATTTTGAGGCTGCAAAAGCCGCTAAAGTCAATGAACTGAATGATGTGAAGGCAAGGAATGTAGCTCTCGAGGGACAAGTCGTGGCTTTGGAGTCCGCGGTCACTAGCAAAGATGCCGAGCTTGCGTCCTCCAACTCTCAAGTTGCTAAAGTAACTCAGGACCTTTCAAACTTACAACTATCTTGTGATGAATTGAGCGTCAAGGCTTCTTCCCTTGAGTTCGAGAAAGACAAACTCATCGATCAGGTATTAATACCTTATCTCTTGTAACTTTAACTTTTATTATATCTTTGAGTTATGGAATAATCATTTTTTCTTTGCAGGTGTTTGTACTGGAGACTACCTGTTCTGGCCTCTGTGATGAAGTGATAGGGTATAAGCTATTTAAGGAGCAGGTTGAGGCAGTTCAGGATGTACAAGTCAAGGTGTTCAGTGATAGGGTTGCAGAACTGGATGCCAATCTTATGGGAATGGCAGTTTTATCCTTGGTACTTGATAACCATAGCCAGACGGAGGAGGATTCTTAGCCGTGGCATTAAGCTTGCAATTATGAAGTGCTTACAATCACCTCAGTATATGGCAGCATTCAGAGGGGCTATAGGTTGTGCCATTGACAAGGACATGCAGGATGGGTTAGCGGCCGATATAGATCATGGGGAGGCCGGACGAAGTCTTGCTGAAGTTGCTGCTTATAACCCTGCCGCAGAGGCTGAGTATGTTGATGCTTTGAATGCCCTTCGCGTGGTAGAGTTTCCCCTTCTTGCTCAGCTAATCTCCCACAAGAATGCAAGCATTTATGATCTTATAGATTTGCTTCGCCTGGAAGGTCCTGTTGCTGATACTCCAGAATTGAGCTTGCTGCAACCTTCTCCTGAATAATTGATGCTTCCTATTCATCACTTGGAGGACCAAGTGGTTATCGGTGCGACTTCCTTGTCTTTCTCCATGGACATAGCTGATGATCGTGTAAAAAGACTTAAGGCAAATGTTACGTCCAGGCAGTTATTGATTTCTGATGCCTTGGTTCCTATTATTGAGCCGTTGTCTACTAAAAACTTGGTTGGTGAGGCAAGTACTTCTATGGTTCCTGCCACGGCTGTGACTACTGCACTTTCAACCACCTTTATTCAAGCCAACACCGTCCCTCCGGTACCATCTATTGAAGTTCCTCTATCCCCCAAGATTCTTTTTGAGCAGGAGGAACTGGATACCACACCAAAGCATAATTCAGCTCTGTAATCTTGTACTTGTGTTATTTTTGTGCCGCGGCCTCATGTGGTCTTTTTACAGTGGTTGTTTGTATGTAAACATTTTGTATAACCGTTGTATAACACTTAACAATTTTTGTTTTATGTTAGAATTTTTGTGTTGCTATCTTTTAATACCGCTGTTATACGTTTGTAGTGATAGTCTTAATTGCATTTATGGGTTATTCTCCCGGTACTGGGTTTTCAAACCTCTTATGTACATGAGTTAATTGCTAGGTTGTTCATCCTTGTATTATGCGGAATAATATCTTATGTTTATGGGGTCATGCCCCTTTGCGTGCGCATCTTATCAATCACATAACATATGGATAATTGCAAAATAAAGACTAATTTTTTTTAAATAACTTGTGAAGGTAGCTAGGCTTCACATTTCATTCATTAAAATAAAAGACATTACATGATAAGAGAAAATTAAATAATGCTCCTTCCGTTGTAAAGCTTGCGTGGGAAGGCGTTTACATTTCATGGACGTAACATTTCTTGAGGTTGCGGATGTTCTAAGTTCGCGGGAGAGTATTTCCATTACGGTCCCTGAGCTTATATGCTCCCTTGCCTAGTACTTCCGTTACCTCGTATGGCCCTTCCCACTTGGGGCTAAGCTTCCCGCTATCTTTCACATGGCTAGCATCATTGTTTCGGTACACAAGGTCTCCTGGTTTGAAACTTGTGTTGCGGACTTTAGAGTTGTAATATTTTTCCATCTTTGTCTTGCTTCTTGCTTTGCGGATGGCAGCTTGCTCCCTTCTTTTTTCCAAAAGATCAAGATTGATTTCCAAGGCTTCATCATTCTGCACCATATCTATCTCAGCTGTCCTTAGGGTAGGCATACCAATTTCCGCTGGAATGACTGCTTCCGTTCCGTACGTAAGCAAAAATGGTGTGTCCCCATTGCTTGACTTAATCATGGTATGGTGTGCCCATAAGACATGTGGAATTTCTTCAATCCAATCCTTTCTTCTTTCATCTAGCCGCGCCTTTATCCCTTCTCCTAAGCTTCTGTTTGCTCTCTCTACTAAGCCATTGGCTTGTGGATGCTTGACGAAGGCAAAGCGTTGGCGGACGCATAACTTTTCACACCAATCTTTGAATGGGTTGTCTCTAAATTGCTTTCCGTTATTAGATATGATTTCCTCCGGCAGACCGAATCTACAAACTATGTTATACCATACAAACTTCTTGATCTGATTGCCCATTATGGTTGCAGCAGGCTTTGCTTCAATCCACTTTGTAAAGTAATCGATCGCTACTAATAGGAATTTGACTTTGCAAGGTCCTTTCGGGAAAGGTCCGGCTATGTCAATTCCCCACTTGTAGAATAGCCACGGGGACACGATGGGAGTCAACTTTTGCTGTGGGTTCCTTGGCACGGGGCGGTGAACCTGGAAGTCCTGACATGCCCTTATCATTTTCCTTGTATCTGAATGCATTGTCGGCCAGTAATTTCTTGTTCGTATGGCCTTTGTTACCACAGATCTTGTCCCGGCATGCATGCTGTAAGACCCCTTATGGATTTCTCTCAAGACATAGTTTGCTTGTAGCGGCCCTACGCATCGTAACCATAGTCCCAGGTATGACTTCTTGTATAGGATCCCGTTGATTACAGTGTAACGTGCTGATTTACGCCGTATGGCCCTTGCCTTTTCTTTTTCCGCGAGAAGCGTTCCTTCCGTGAGGTAGTTAAAGATTAGAGTCAACCATGTGTCTCCATCTTCTTCAATAATTGCTAACACTTCCGCTTCATTTATGGATTTCTCTTTGAGTTTTTCGACGAGCACTTGCTTGGTCAGGTGGGCGAAACTAGTAGATGCAATTTTGCTTAGGGCGTCGACCTTTTTGTTTTCACTCTTGGGCACCTGTTTGATTGAGAATTTCTTTAAGCTGCTAGTAAGCGCTCTTACTTTCTTCAAGTATTGTACCATCCCTGATTCCTTTGCTATGTAGGATCCATTAACTTGAGTAGCCACTAGTCTTGAATCCACATTTGCTTGAAGGTTTTTTATGCCCATTTGGTCTGCGATTCTGAGACCAGCTATTAAAGCTTCATATTCAGCTTCGTTATTGGTTGCATCGAATTTGAATATTAGAGCGTAAGTGAATTCTGCTCCTTCCAGATTTATAAGTATCAAGCCAGCTCCAGAACCGTTTACGTAGGATGATCCATCCGTGAATAGTATCCATAGATCCGAAATTTCCTCCTCTGCTTCCATGGGTGCGTCTTGGGGATCATCTTCTAGACGTTCTACAATGAAATCCGCCAAGATCTGTCCTTTGACTGATGTTCTTGGTCTGTACTGTATGTCATATTCACCTAACTCAATGCTCCATTTCTGCAGCCTTCCTGCAACTTCTGGCCTTGACAGCACCTGTTTGATTGGCTGGTCAGTGATGACAATGATTGTGGGTGCTTGGAAGTATCTCTTCAGTCGCTTGCTTGCATGCACCAAAGCTAATACCAACTTTTCCATTGGAGTGTAGTTTACTTCTGGACCTTGTAAGACGCGGCTAACAAAATAGATTGACATTTTCTTTGCCTCTCTTTCTGTCATCAAGACTGCGCTTACGGCCTCTTTTGATGCCGCAAGGTAAACAATATGCTCCTCTTTTTCCATAGGTGCAGTTAGCGTGGGTAGCTCTGCTATTAGCTGCTTCATTTGTTTAAAAGCAACTTCAGCTTTCGTGGTCTATTGGAAGTCATTTTTCTTTGTACATTTCTTTAAGGCTTTGAAGAATGGTAATGACTTTTCTGTTGACTTGGAAAGGAATCTGTTTAGGCTTTCTAACTTCCCATTTACCTTTTGTACATCTTTTAGACACTTTGGGGATTGTAAGCTTAACACAACTTCCACCTTGTCCGGACACACCTTTATCCCCTTGGTGTTTACTTTGTATCCCAGGAACATGCCTTCCTCTATTCCAAAGGTGCATTTCTTTAGATTAACTTCATGTTGATTTCCTTTAAGGTTTTGAACGTCTCCTCGATATCTCTTATTATTTCATGCTCTGTGCGACTTTTGATCACCAGGTGGTCCACATATACCTCCAAGTTCCTGCCGATTTGCTTTTGGGACGCTTTGTTTACCAGGCGTTGGTAAGTGGCTTCGGCGTTCTTCAAACCAAAAGGCATTTTTGAGTAGCAGAATATCCCTTGACTTGTGATAAATGATGTTTTCTCTTCATCCTCTTTGGCCATTTTTATCTGGTGGTAACCTTTATATGCGTCCATAAAGCATTTAAAGGGGTATCCACAGAGGGATTCCACTTTCCAGTCTATCTCCGGTAGCGGATAACCGTCTTTGGGACATGCTTTGTTCAGGTCTTTGAAATCTACGCACATTCTCCAGCTGTCATCATGTTTCTTCACCATCACCGGGTTCGACAACCAACTATGATAGTGGACTTCTTTCATTATACCGACATCTATCAGTTTTTCAACCTCCTCTTGCATTGCTTTGTTCCTTTCCGGCATCTGGCCTCTTTTCTTTTGTCTAGTTGGTGAGCACCCTTCTCGCACGTTTAACTTGTGTTTCGCTATGTGTCGTGGAACCCCCGTCATATCTGCTGGTTTCTAAGAAAATATGTCAAGGTTGTGTCTAAGTAGGTCACATAGCACCTTTCAACCTTCCTCTATCAGAGTATAACCTATTGCAATTGTTTGCTCTGGGTATTCTGGGTGGATGGCTACTTTGATTCTTTCTTCTATTGCCTGAATGGCATCGAAAGGCTACGCTTCCTGTCCGGAGACCATTGCACATTCGAGTGGGATTATCTTGCTGCTCTGCAGGGTGAGTACTCCTCCTAGAACTGGGAATTTCATCATTTCGTGAGCTGTTGATGGAACCGCTTGAATCCTATTCACTCCTGGTCTTCCAATGATTCTGTTATATGGCGATGGTGACCTTACTACCATAAAGTTCATCAATGTGGAGGTGAAATGCTCCTCGTCACATATCTTTACTAGAAGTGATATTTGCCCCCATTGGCCATATGGTTTCTCTACTGAAACCGACGAGAGGTATCGTTGCTGGAACCATTTGTCTTTTTACCTCCGGACGGAGCCTGTTGAAGCAGTGTTCATACATAATTTTTGAGGCCGACCCTCCGTCTACGTACATTCGATGTATGAAGTGGCCTCCTATTTCTGCTTCAATAATCATAGGACCTTCTGTTCCGTCTTCATTACCTAGCGATGGGAACGAGATTTCTGGCCAGGAGAAAAACTCTGTGTGATCCTTTGTCTGGCCACCCTTTGCAATAGCTGGACCATCAGGATCGCCATGGCTTTATCTTTCTCGGAGGTTTCTCCCTTCTTTGCCGTTTTGGCTGGTTCTTACCTTATTTAAGCTCTTTAATTACATGTGATAGCTTTCCGGCCTTGATCATTTCCCCAATTTGTCTTTTCAAGTGCATGTATTCGTCAGTAGTATGTCCTACTTCCCCATGAAATTCGCAAAACTTGTTGTTGTTTCTTTTTTCCACAGGGGTTGTCATTGGTGGCGGAGCCTTAAATTTTCCCTTGTCCAAAGCCATAATTTCCCTTGGGGATTTTGTAAGAAGTGTGAACTTGTCACGCCTTCGTTCGGACCTTTGTTGGTTCCGAAAGTCTCCTTTTCTGTCGAAGTTTTGCTTTCTTCCTGAACACCCTTCGAAGTTAAGTCGAGCTTTTACTTCCTTCAACTTTTCTTGTTGAATCTTTTCATTATGAACTTTTTCGGCTATTATTAGCAACAACTGACGATAATGTTTGTCGTAGTACTCTCGAAGGGCTGCATCGGATGCAGGCCTATTTTTCCCACTATGTTTCGCACGACGGACATGGGTGGGGTGAGATTGAGCTCCGTTGGTCCACTCATGGTGAGTATTTTAGGAAACGCAGTTGTGTACTGGTCCCACGGATGGGGCCAACTTGTTAGTACAAAATATGTAATGGATGCGAGGCGGGCATAGATCGCTTGTTGGGTTGGACCTTCAAACTCTCTTGGGGTTGGATCTTGTACCAAACAAACTGATTGAGATGATTTCCTGCAGAGATGAAAGTAAACCGTTAGCCTTACCGTGGGGACGGACCTCACGATTTGACTCTGGTGTGAGAGTAAGTATTCATGTTGTCAGAGAGTATGTGTGTGTATTGAGGGGTGTCAGAAATTGTGTACCTTATGGTGTGTTAGAGGACTCCTTTTATAGGGGGTCTATTTCCTAGTTTTTCGCCTATAATCGTAACTGCCAGAGTGGGACCCTTGTCGGGAAAAGGTCCGCTGTAATCGTGACTACGGACGCGGATTCCCTTCTACGGACGCCGGCTGACCTATGGATGGCTTGCGGAAGTAACCTGTGGTCCGTCCGCGTCCGCTTCGTTGCATTCGGGCTGTGCCAGTATGGTTCTAGGCTTATTTCTGGCCCGTTATGTTTATTATTTACTTGATTGGGGCGTAGCCCAAATGTAACGGTACGACCCAGGCCCAAAAGCATGCCGTACCAGTTATACGTCATCATACAGAGAGTGCTTTAGATATCAACAAGATTTGCAAGCTTTCATAACTATGAATCATCCCATCTCAATTCAACTCTCGGTAAGAGCCATACAAACAGGATCAACTTGATACATCGCAATAGGTTCTCCTTCCTTTTTGTATACCAGGCCGAAACCCGGTGTTTGAAATGTATACCTGGCCGAAACCAGGTGTTTTAAATGTATAGCGGGCCGTAACCTGATGTTAGAAATGTATACCGAGCCAAAAACCAGGTGTTAGAAATGTATACATGGCCAAAACCCGGTGTAAAAATGTATACGGGGCCGAAACCCTATGCTAGAAAGAAAAATGCTACATCTACATAATGTTTAAAAAACATCCATAAATACATGTGTCGGTTAATGTGGATGAAAAATGATGAAAGAGAAAATATCACATAACAACATTATTTCCATGTAATTGTGTAAATATTGTTTTTTTTAAACTCTTTGTAACTCTCCTCTTTAATTATATATAAAATTATTATGTATACACGAATATTCGCTTTTCGTGTTTGCATGCTCGTTCTTGCTTTGCCTGCTCCAGTGTATTTATGCTTGCGTTGTGCCTTTGTGTTTTGCGTTGTTGCTTTGCTTAGTCTGGCCTGATATGTGCCTTTTCTTGTCTTTTGCAATCTTGCCCCTATTTCTTCGCCTGTGCTTTGTTCCTTTGTTTATCAATTGTCGAAATCTATAAATAAGATTAACTAAAATTCATAAAAACTCAAAAAAAAAAAATAAAATTATAAATATCTCTTTCTCTCTCTATCTCTCTATCCTCTCTCTCTCTTGCGGAGGTCTACCGTGGGAGGAAGCAGTTCTCTTACTCGTCAAGGGTAGGGGTTATGTGATAGTTACATCTCACCACCCCCTACCTTGACACTACTCGCTTCATTAGCATCCAACAATAACCTAAAAAAGATACCATTTTAACATTAATCAGATGAAATCAAACATCAATTAAATCAAACCCAAACTATAAACTAAATTTAAAAACATCAAAACAAACCAATAGAGTTAGCTTGCAGCTAGAGACGATGTTACCTAGTGAATCTTCAATTTCTTCTTATGTGTGTGTCAAAATATATGAAGTGGAAGCCAGATCTCAAAACCATTGAATATGATAAAGTGAAACGGTGGAGAAGGATCGAGAAGGAGAGAAAGAGAGGTGGGTGAAAATAAAATGGTGGTATGTGTGGGAACCGGGAAGAATAAAAAGGTAGGAGTCGGGTCGGAGCGGGTTGCCTTCATTACTAAATGCGTTCATTAAATGTGCCTTGGAGGAATAATCTTCATGATTAATAATATAGTATAATTTTTTTTTAATTAATAAAAGTGGTATCCTAGTTTCTAATATAACCTCCCTCTATCCTAGTTTCTAATATAACCTCCCTTTATATATATTAGATCATGAGTTTTGGTCGGATGTATACGATTATAAGTGTTTGAAGGTATATATATTTATGCGAGTCTCCTATTTTCATCTTCATTTACCGGAGATAATTTCAGAAGCAAAATGAGGTTAGCACTTGTTATCTGTTTCTCTTGTTTTTTTATTATTATTATTTGTTAACTTATTATACTTTTGTCACTTGTGACTTGTTGATAAGCAAATTTAGACTAGTTGTTGCGATTATTATATTTACGTGTAAGCAGCTTATCTGATTAATAGTAGTTTCGATTATCCAGTTTTTGGGTTTTGTGGTTCGGGTTCGGGGAGGTCAAAGTTCTTGGTTCGGGTTGGCGAGGTTCAAGGTTAGGGTCGGGTCATCGTAGATGTTTGGTTGTGGTTATATGATCGGGTAAGGCATTGTTGTGGTCAGGAAAGGTTTTTTCAGGTAGCTTGGGGTCGCGGTTTAGATTTGATGTTCGGGTCGATTTTGGGACATCCTTGAGGTATTACAACAACTGTTTGAATCGTGGTGAAGATCGTGATTACAGTTTGTTTTCCAAGGGTCGCGTTTTAAGGGTCGAGATTGCATCAACATGGGGTTTTAGATAGTAATGTTGCTACACTTTGTTGTTGTGGTCGGTTTGTAACCCGTTCTGATGCAGATGCGGTCAACGAGCGAGTCAACGTAACAAATACGCTTGGCGCTTATTTTTCGGCAATAAATTTCGGTGGCGGATTGGGCTGAAATTCGCATGGTCACTCGGAAACGGCCCAACGGCAAGACTCATCGCTTCGCCATGAGCCCTGTCAGTTTTGGGCCTTTCGGGGTCGTTTGGGGACTCAAAAACGCGTTTTTCTATTTTTACGCTTTATTTTGGTGTTTTTCAATTATGTTTTGTATGGGATTTTGCTTCCTTTTTATTCTAGAACTTATCCTCCTTAATAAGGACGATTTTACGGTTGTCTCTAGCAGCTTTTGAGAAACCTACGAATTAATTAAATAAGAGAATTTCTCGTCTTGAGAATTCGGATTAGTTCTTGTGTTTGTGTGGTTTGTTTTTCTATCGATCTGCATTACGTTCTATGCCTTCTACTAGGTGATTGCCCTTAGTGATATTTTGTTTGGCGGGTTTGAGGTTTAGGTTTATACCTTAATGTGTTAGATTTCACTATCTAATGGCTTCGTTTCGTCGTAGAATCAAGTTGGTTGGTAGCGTCGTGACGGTATCACTGTAATTCAAGCCTCTTGCTAGTATATTATTTAAATATAATATATTGCCTTTTAAAAAAAAAATTATAAAGTTTGCTACTAAAATCACCCATGGACCTTATATTAGTAATCCAGCAATGTTACTTCATTTCAAGGTTCATTGCTTATGTACTTTTGGTTTTGCTGTCAAATAGTTTTCATGACTATAACCTTTGATCTGCACTTTTTTCACAACCTTACTCATTGCTCTACGGTTTATAACTTAATACTTGTCTTCTTTTCTGTTTAGTATAATGGAAAAAGTTCATGGGACACACAAAGCATCCAAATTTGAACCCCAAGATTTCATTAGCGGCATGCCAGATAATGTGATAACCAATATTCTGGACCGTTTGCCAGTACGAGATGCTGTGAAGACTGATGTCTTGTCGAAAAACTGGAAGTTTAAGTGGACTTTGCTCACCCATCTCATATTTGATGAGGATTTCTTTCGTTATTTACCAGATAAGTTTGGTGGGAAAATTATAAGCAGACTTCTCCTTCATCTTAAAGGTCCCATAACAAAGTTTGTCTTGTACATGCCAGTTGAAGATGATGAATATACATTAGATCTTGAGGAATTTAAGCATTGGGTTATGTTCTTTTCTAGAAGAGGAATTAAAGAGGTCACTCTTGAATGTATGGATGGTAATGTATTTGATTTGCCAACCCAACTTCACTCTTGTATAGAGTTGAAACATTTGGAACTCTATAACGTTTCTATTCCCGCCTTACCTGGATTTCACGGATTTCCAAATCTATTGAGCTTACACTTGAATGATGTTGTATTCGGACGGTATACATTTGGAGAGTTTATTTCTCGGTGTCCCTTACTTGAGATTCTGAGTTACTATGATCTCCATGATACGCGTGAATTGGAACTCATCGAAATTTCCAAACTACCAAATCTCAAAAACTTATCTTGGTCAGTGTGTATGGATGATCGAACGGACATGATCAAAAGTTCCAGTTTTTATCAGCTTACAGCTCTTGCAAAACTTCAAGAACTTAATTTGGAATTTGGATGTGGGGAGGTAAGTGTTGGTTGCTTCTTTTTTTTAAGGCAAGATGTGAGTTGGGTATTCGAAAGTCTCTTTACAAAATATTGTGTATAGAATTTATCACTAACAAATCAAAATGGCTGTCTATTTTTTAGTTTATGGCAGAAGCTGGCGTCGACAAGAAAGTCCCTGCCGACTTTCTATGCCTCAAGACTCTTACACTGTCCAACGTAAATTTTAGGTGTGATATTATGGCATCATTTGTCTTGAAAATGATTTGTAACTCCCCAAATTTACAGACTCTTAATATCAAGGTGAGCAGAATGCACCAAATTAGTTCAATTTTACTCGCATTCGTAGTTCTGAATGGCATCTAATTTTGCAGGGAGCATACAATTATGATGTCTCATCTTCAGCAGTTTGTTCTTTAGATTTAGGCAACACAATGAAGCAGCTACAGCTTCGGAGTGTGTCGTTTTCATCTTATAGAGGTTCAGAGAATGAAGTATGTTTGATAAAGTTTATACTTGCTTCCTCCCCTTTGTTAAAGATGATTGTAGTTCGTGTCGATCAGCACTTTGTGAGGAGGCATGCTGAGTCTAAAAGATATGATATTGCTTGGAGGATGGCTGGAAAGTTGTTAAATCTCCACCGAGCTTCCCCCATAGTGGAAATAGACCTTTGTTAAGTTCACTAGTTTGAACCTCGTCTATTTTGTGTGAAATTTTGGTTACTCTTATGGCTTCTGCAGCTGTTTTATCTATGATTTAAGTGAAACTATTGTTCAAGTACGGTGATGGTCCTGTTCTATTTCGTATGTGTGTCTATTGGATCAATGATGGTTATTGATTTCTCAAACAATAGAATCATGGTTCCTATCTCTTGACAATGTGAGGTGAAAATGCAACGTCAATTGATTATTCCCGAGCACAAAGGATGATGACTAGGGGGCTCTTAGGGTTTCGTTGCTTTAACATGTGTTTCAGTGAATAAAAATTTCTAGTTGTCTGAGAGCTTGTTGGGTCTATCGAGCCCTTAACCCCATAACTTGATCACAGACCCGGGACTGAAACAATTTCACTCAAACTTTTTATGTCATATCAGCATTTCACAATCTTTTAACATATTTTATCCACACTTTTGGATGTGAAGGCTTGATGAGAATCAAACTTAGCTTTATGTTTACATAATGAAAGTTATTGTATATAGGCAATTAAAACTCTAGACAGACACATAATTAGAGATAAAAACCTGTTATGGAATTGGTTTATAATCATCAAGTACCCAAGAATGACTATGAACAGTTGGTCGAAATCTATAGCTAACATGTTCTTTTTCTGTTTATAGTAGTTACATAAAATTTGAAGTTAATGGCCTCTGTAAAATAATTGTAATGATACAAACTGAAGCAAAATACTGAAAAATAGTTTATAGGCGGGTGTTACATTGGAGATGCGGAGGATCTTAAGCTACTTAATGAAACATGTGAATATTAAAAAAATTACTGAAAGGTTGCCGAGCGTTGTGTGCGAGACTTGTGATGAGTTCAGAATTATATATGAAAGCTGCAGGTGTTATAATGAGAAGATGGTTTTAGGTTTGTATGTTGTTTTAGGTTTGTACCCTTAAGTCGTGATATAACCTTATATTCTCAAGTTCCTTCTAAAATTGTTAATTGTTAAGAAAATACACAATCAATCACTCCGAGACAAGATTTAAATGTATATTCTAGAGCTCGTGATTTTGCAGGTAGAAAGTTAATACCGTACAAGACTTGTGTAGGCGAATGTTTCTCAGATCACTCGAGTATGTACGACCATTCTCAGCTAGTCAGCTCTCCATTACCAACAAATATTGAAAATAAACACAGGCCACATCGAACATACCCAACTGCAAAAACCAAGGACACTAGAAACTTAAGCTTAATGGCTTCTTCCCAATAACCAGACCAGCCACAAGAAGTATGAATACAAGTTTTTTCGTCTTTTAACCCTCATCATTTTATCCGGGCTTGGGACCGGCTGAGTCTACATGAGACCCAACTTGTAAACACCACCTATTTAAAACAAAACTCCAATCAAGCATGCACAATATAACCAAACATATTCCAAAGCCACATTAACCCCGGAAAGAACCACCCCCACATAAAGGATTCAAAAACAAACAGCCGGACCAAATTCTATGACTTTACTCTCATTTGGGCAGCTTTAGTTCAACAATTATTATGTGTTTCACCTGTTGCTTACATAAAAGCCTCTTCCGTCTATAACATCTAAGAGAAGAAAACCAATTCTCCGACTTAAGTGGCCTAATTAACATTTCTCTGCCTAGATGGTGACCGCTATATTGTCTGCTTCACCAAGTAGAGAAAAATAGCTGTTCACCATATAAATTTCGTGAAGATCAAAAGCGAGCAAAAGATACCAACCAGCAATAACGTATTAGTGATCCACAAGAAAATTACAAATCAAACCATTTGAAGGTAGGCCATTATGTGAATGTCACATCACAATTCTGTCAAAAGAAGGATACTAAAATACAGGCATAAGTGAAAAAGTGGCAACATGCTGTGAGACACCACACCCCACCCCACCCAAATAGATGGCAAAAATACAGATATTCTTTCATGGGACTTTCTGGTTGTGGGTACGCCGGTACCTTGCCAAAACACACAACCTATCATGCTAATGATTTAACCAGAAGTGCGTCATTATACTTGAAAAGACGGTGTCAAGTATTGCAGGTGCTGTCTTGCAACAAGGTGTATGGGCCAAGCAACAGTAAAGAGAGCACACATACCAGAAAAAAAAAATGAGATTAAATGAGAGGAAGGTAGAAGCCACAGAAAGAGATTGACCAAGACAGTACTCCATAGCAGACCATATTAACAATAGCCAGTAATCATGCCCCAATTAAGTCAACCTACAAAATTTGCAGCATATGGCGTGGAGAGCATAGATAAAGCCAAACGAAACGACAAAGGAAGTGTTGATGAATAAGAGCAATTGACTAACCATATTCCATTCATCTTCCATAGACCTATTAGTAAACATCATAGAGAACCCATAAACCTATGAGAGACAAGCAATCAGTGACAAAAAACAGCACAGAAGCTCTAAAATGCCAGACATTGATAGCCACCCAGCTCTTAACGAGTAATAGTGCAGGTGTCAAACACACAGAACAGACCAAGATTGCATAAACCCAGATCCTTTAACACTGCTACTGGAACATGCGTGCGTCGAAGTTGAGAGGTAAACTTGCAAAACTTACCGAGTTCCCAACTAGCCAGGACCATGAAGTATATCTTGCATTGTGAAGATCAACAGAGTATACAACACCTAGCAACTGAAGCAGACAAGACAAGTGTGAAGAAAACCACAACTTACTAAGATACCACCACGCAAACTGACTTAGCAGATTACAACGTCATTCATAATTGTGCATGCAACAATACACAGAAGAAAGCCACCCAAGTAGATCGATAAGGCCACCGAGATTCTTAGGTAAAAAGGGGAGTGAACTGGGGTCATGGGTTTTAACTAGTGATCAAGCGTGTGCACAGAACCTGAGTTGAGTGAACAAGGACACCTACTCCTCTCTCTAGAGTCTACAAAGAAACAGGACCGAAACATAACCATACTCATGACATCAACAAAACCCAAGTTCAAAAAGACCTGAAGAAATCAAGAAGCACTACTAGCGGTGAAGATGATAAACTGATGCCCAACAGCCAACAGAATCCTGAAAACACAGAAGAAATGATCGTATCACACCCTTCATTGTGGTCGCGGCTTATCAAGTACATACTACTGAAAGCAATGGAATGACCACATGCAACACAACAATCGCATCACACTGCAAGCAGCCATAGGGATGAGCAACTTGTCATGAGTTCTGTATTTAAACAATATCCAATATAGTGGATCAGCGAAGAACTGCTTGCTCGTGACAGATAGGTTTGCTATCAAAACTAGATTATTACTGAAGTGAAGTTACCAGAAGATCATGTAATCTTTTATCAAAAACTATTTAGCCAATAATATCAGGTCACAGTTTCTCCAACCTGCAGAGCAATAACCGAATGGATCCACATAACAAATAGCTTTCAAACAGGAATCAAATTATAACCTCAAATCGGATATCCCCAGCTCCCTGCAGCCATGACAACAGATTCACAATCCACCGTCGCAAATAGCAATGCAGTCATATTTGATTAATAGCCTACAAAACCCAACAGATCTTCCATGTTGCAACCAATATGGAACTATAATTAAATGAAGAAACTACCTTATGCCACAATATCTCCTATCTAGCCATAATTTCTCCCACCTACAGAGCACAATGACCAAATGCACCCACCATAACAAATACCAATAAGTTGAAAATAAACTATCACTTCAAGATAAAAGGTGACACAAAAAATAACCTGTGAACCGTTACCAAAAAACCCTCACGTAAGTAGGCGCACCCCCGTTAAATAACCTAATAAAACAACCATCACAAAATAGGACAACCAAAGTGAAATCATAGTTGGAAACAATAAGTTACAAGAACCTGGCATCTATTGTCACCAACACATTGAATACTGAACCTACAAACCAATAAGCCCATTGATCTGACCTGAATTCCTTGAGTGACATTATCTGTATACCCAGCCCTACTTCACGAACCTACAAAAACTTAACCCTGTAGTTCTGTTGGATCAACCGATATATTGTTGAAACAAAGTTAGTCATAAGTAACCCGTTACAAACTCCTCCCTGAATATATATGTGCACATATATCTGCGATGACAAACATATATGCGATCTACCAAAGCAAATAATCCAGATATCACAGTAAAAAAAATATTTATCATCTGCAAAACCATACCCAACCAACTCATATCCGGTGGCAAATATATGCGCAATCCATACTGAACTATGACGAAAACATTTTCTTCCCCTAGAGACAAATTACCAAATGGATATACAGTAACAATTTTTTAAAAAGAACAAAAATACTTAAAGAACTTTATTTATTACCAATATTGCCAAAATAGTTTCAAATTTTGAACGAAATAAGAAATACTCCTCCCGTTCCATTTTAATTGGCCTCCAAAAAAAATTCATTTTATGATAGATTCAGTGAATTTGGTGTTGATCCCAATCTGAATAGATCTTTCTAGCCTGTTAAGGGTGGTAGCCAATCTGGATAGATCCAAACTAACTACAAGAGAAACAATGACTATGAACAATATAAGTTATGCGGAAACTAACTTATACTGCTAAGAAAAACAATGAATAAAACAGAACTTTAATTACTATTAATCTGCTAGGTTACAGAATTGTAACTATGAATATTTGTGAAAACTTGTGTATATAACTAATGACGTAGGGTTTCTTTTATATACCAAGGAAACCCTAATGGGCTTACAAACCGTGTGAAGAGATAATGCATATCTATTCCTATTATAACTTATGCAAATCTCCTAACAGTACTAACTAATATATGCTAGCAGTACCAACTTACTACTAACAGTACTAACTTTACTACCAGTACTAGCAGTACTAACTAACTAACACAAACAGTACTAAGTCAGGAAAACATAATTCCCAACATCTGGACGTATGTTTATTAAAATGACAAGTTTACTCTATTAAATGTAATAAATGTGTGAATTATTTTTCTTACAAAAATGAATGAGATGGGTAAAATTGTAAATTTAATACTCCATAAACACCTTAATTAAGAAATTAGACAAGGTTTTGGGACAAACTAAAATAGTAATGAGGTCAATTAAAATGAGACGGAGTGAGTAAGTAATATGACCGGCTACAAGCATGTTAGCCCGTTTAACATTTTGAAATTTTACATGAATGGTCCTTATAGCTTGCGTTGACTTTCACTTTTAGTCCGTTGACTTTTTTTTCTTAGAACTTATTTTACATTTATTCATACTAAATTTTGTTTCTTTTCATTTTTTTCAAAGTAATAACTTGTTTTTCACTTTTACACTTATTATACTTGTAATTTAACGTAACGTTTACAAAAATTTTCCTAATTTTTTTTCTGAGCTTTGCGTTAAAGTATAAGTATAATAAGTAAAACTGAAAAAAAATATCACTCTGAAAAAGATAGAAAAAAAAAGTTATATGAATAAACTAAAAAAAAGTAAAAAGAAAAAAGTTATAAGCCAATTTTGTTTCGCTTATCACTTCGAAAAGAAAAGAAAAGAAAGAGAAAAATATATAAAAAAAGTTGTATGAATAAATGAAAAAAAAGTGAGAAATTGTATACTATACTAAGAATCAAAACAACAACGACATTTCTCTTTGCTTTTTAGTGTCGTTTTGACATTGGGCTTTCTTTGGCCCAAAAGTGAGAAAAAATTAAAAAAAATAAGCCTAAATGTTGTGTTAAATTATAAGTATAACAAGTGTAAAAGTGAAAAATTATTACTTTGAAAAAAAATGGAAAAAAAACAAAAATTTGCATGAATAAATGAAAAAATAAGTTCCTAAGTAAAAAAAAGAAGTCAATGGACTAAAGATGAAAGTCAATGCAAGCTACGTGACCATTCATGTAAATTTTCGAAGCGTTAAACGGATAAACCTGCTAGTCGGTCATATTACGTATTTCGTTCAAAAATTGAAACTATTTTAACAATACTGGTAATGAATAAAGTTCGTTACGTATTTTGTTTTTTTGAAAAAGTTTGTTACATATCTATAACTTTCACTCTAACAAATACTTTAAAAGTTGAGAATAAAGAATCACTTAAAATAAAAGGCGACACACAAAGAACCTGAAACCCACTCCTTGGATAGCAGTTAAGTCATAACTCATAACTCGGCACGCCCATTAACAAACCTAACAAATCCACCATCACAATCAAACAAGGCAATCAAAGTAGTTGGACATAAAAGTTCAACGAACCTAGCATCCATTGTATATCACCTAACAAAAAAGATTCAACAAGGGGCTGAAATCAGCAATCAAGCCGATCAATCCGTAACTAATAAGTAGACAATAGCTTTTGAATACATATTACAGGTTTAGAGAATAAGTCATACTTAACGTGCGTGAATCAAATCAAGTCCGATATGAACCTAAAACAAAACTATCACCAAATCTTTTATATAATAAAATAATTACATCATTTCGAAATTTTCTATCCAATTGAATGTTATGAATTAAAAAACTGGACCAATCAGAATGCTTGATATTGCTATGTAGGCAAAATCGTACGATCTGATTGGCTAATAAAAAAGTCAAAATTGAATCATATTCGGTCAAAATTAGCCAAAAACGTGTATCATGAATAAACACACCAAAAACGTAATGTTAGCATAAGTGTGAAAAAAACAACTTTAAAAAAAGGGACTGAAAATTTACAAAACTCCAAGGCAAACAAAGAACATGTAAAATATATAATTCCGAAGTCCAACTGCAATTCATATTAACTTACCCAGTAGGCTAATTGCTAGAGACATGCATGAAAGTTCTTTAAATTATACGGAGCAACACTTATCACGTTTGTAAATAAGAACTAATGATACGAATAAATTAGAAATGAGACTTATCACTAATAGTGGGTAGCTAGACAATTGCTAAATTATAAATGGTTACTTTAATTCTTGTAGATAGACCAAAGAAGGAGTAAGTTGTGTTTTTTGGTACGCGTTAAACTGCATTTAAGGTACAGATATTCTATCCTTTCTTTTAAGGATTCTCATGACTTTTGCTCAGTATCTATTTGCCTCGCTGAAATCCCCATTTATGTTTCTCATCCTATGATTCGTTATTTGTTGCAACCTTATTTGATAACTTCGTTGAGCCCTTTGAATTCGTTTGATATATGCTTCATTTGACACTGCCATGATATGAGTTTATTCGTATGTTTGATCATGACCTTCTTTGGATATATTATGTCTGCTTCGATATGTTATATGAGCCCTTTCATTTGTTCCGATGCCCGAGCTATTAACTAGCCATGGAGGTACCATGGCCGCGTCATTGTGGCACCAATGGCGTGACACTATCTGTGGCGGTGTGATCAGTCCACGGCGTCCCCATTTTTGTGTGTGCTCTTTATGCACTTGGCCATATATGATTTGATTTGATTTGTAGGGGGCGTATGGATGCATCCTAGGCTAATATGTGTAGGTTTTGGATATGATTTGGTGCATGTCTTAGTGTAGTGCCAACACCCCATTGCACATTTGTAGGGTACATCTGGAGCTGCAGCTCCCATGTACAATTTGATACGATATGATATGCTTTTGATTGTAGGGTCTAAGCATGTGGCATGCTTTAGATATTTGTTTGAGTGGGCATTTCTATATATTTTGTTGACTATCTGTTTCGTTCAGTTATTATGATATATGAAATCTCTGCTACCAGCTTATGGTGGTTCCATTTCGTTTACCTTTGCATGTTTGATCTATCCGTTTGTTTATATACTATATGTTCACTGAGCTTTTTAGCTCAGTCGCATTTCTTTTCTCCGCGGCAGGTAATAAGAGGGAAGCTGGGTTATGAGTGAAGAGTGCTTAGGAGCTCTTAGTGGACCAAATGGATGATAATTTCCCCATTTCATTTAAATTGCTCAAACTTTGAATTTTGGATTTGGTCTTCCGCTTAAACTCTGTATTGGATTTATTTTCGTTTGAAGGTCATTATGTTCTAGACCTATTAATTCCTTTGTTTTGTTGAGGAGCTTTGTTGAACCATTTTTGTGAATAAAGTCTTTCGTTTGCGTTTGTTTTGATGTCATAAGTGTGACATTTGGCTCGTTCTCGGATGGGGTGTTACATATTAACTGTTAATCTATGATACATGTAAGACAATTATGGTATTTTAGTTTTATAATTGGTCTAAACCATGATGCCTTTTAATTATATGTCATGTTTTCATAAAGAACTTGATTGAAATATAAACACATTAGCTATTGCCTTAACAAACGAAAATCGTGAGCTAAAGAAGATATGTCATATGTATTCAGTGCATTAAGTAAATTCAAGGCTATTTCATAAACACTTTATAGAAGGTTGGATTTGAAATACTTTACATCACAAGTGTTTGTGTACATTTCTTTTTTTTAAACATATTTTTAGGTGTTTGTGGTTCACAAAAAGTAGAGGAGCATTCAGTTCCCGGAAAGAATCTGCATGAAGCCCTGAAGAGGATGAAAAGTAATATGCTTATGTGTCAGGAATCAATGGCTGAGAAAATGGTTGTATCAGACGAAGAAACAACTGAGAAGAAGAATCATGATGAGGAAACAGGTGATGCCGATTCACCAAGGAAAGCGGTGTTAAGCGATGATACTTAGGAAGTGAAAAGCAAGAAAGTAAAAGGAAACAAGAAGGATAAGAAGGGTAGAAAGGGCAAAGGTACGTAAATGACCTAATTAGTATGATGAATGAGTAGTTTGATACCCTACTTAGTTAAGTATGCTTAAACTTTTATTTTTCTTTCAGATAAACTCATTATATTTTGTCCCTTATCAGAATAACTAACTACCCAACCTGTTAATTCTTTTTCTATATGTTTAGTATCGACAATTAGGTGATGATGAAGCAATGGCTTTGGATGAAACATGTATAATAGCTCTTGAATATCGTTTGCCTATTCACAGACTTGCAATGTTGCTCTCTGATTCGCAAAATAACAAGGTTTGTGCTTTTTATTTCAGTTTTCCATTATTTTCTTCATTCAATTTGAATGTTTTGGGTAATCAAACATTTAACTATGTTCGTCTTTTTGGTAAACAAGAAGTTTGACTATTCCTAGCAATGAAACGACAACATGAACCACACATCCAAGGTAAATATTTTCGTGTATAGACTTAGATTAATTATTCTTCGATGAACTAACAAATATAATTGCCTGAACCTGAAAAAATTTGAAGATTTGAGCTCAGACATGTATGTTCAATTGTGTGGACTCAAGAATGTGTATGACTATGACACCCAATGGGGGATTTTAATAGGGGCAGGGGAGGGTCCCGCCCCCCAAAGGTTGTGACACATAGTGTAAATATTACTCTTTCCTTCTAAAAGTTATTGTCCACTTTTTTATTTTTTTTAATTATTTCGAGATGGGTCTAAAATATGTCGCCCTCATTTTGCCTTCCACTTCTGTTAGTTATTATTTTTTGCCAAATGTAAATGTTCAAGTTCGCCGGACGCCATTGATGACACCCTATATGTATATGCGTTTGTTCTTGTTTAATAATATTAAAATTGAGTCTAAAATTGCTCGCAAAGGTGGAATTATTGACGATAAAGAAAGTTCATGTAATAGGTTCACAATGATCCTGTGACTCATATTCCTCAATATTGGTATAACATCTATCAATCAAGTATTTGAGGTATCCTTGCGGATCTATGAACGAGAATTATATCATTATGAGGTTTAACATATTCATGTTAAATGTAAGAATTGTAAGATTAACAAAAATGCTTTTTGGTAAATTATTCAAAAAAAAATTTATAAATATAAATACACATGTATCTTCACATAGCCAAGAGTAAAGATGCCAATATCGACCTATCGAATGAAACATAAAATTGCATAGTTTACGTAATTTACAAATTGGTATAAACCCTTATAGTTTCATGAAGGATCATGTCATTGATATTAAGGCCAGTCCACATTAAATGGCTCCATTGGTGCTTATTGAAATATTAAATTTAGTCATTATATCCATAATCATGAAACTGGTAATCATCTGCTCACACATGCAGGTATGGAAAATTGATATATGAAAAATATACAGTTACATACATGCACAATGGAGATATGTTGCTTGGGATGTAAAGTGATTGCGATGATGACTAAAACATGCCTGGAGCGAGTTAAATGGAGTAAATTAGAGGAGATAGGGTTTAACGCCACCATTTGTGCACCTCATATGCGTGCCACTTGCCTTCAGTTGTTGGAAAAAAAACTTACCTTGGAATGCATGCTTTAATTATTGGTTCAGGTATTCTGTTATTTTTTTCCTCTTCACTAGCTGTACTTAGCTGGATGCTACAAGCGTACGACCTTTGTAAATTTATGGAACTGAACTATTTTATGGGTTTCATTGAGATGCGTAGGTGGTTATAACCCCCTAACAAAGTAGATGTTGCCTCTATGATAGAATGTCGGTACCTCTTTTGTATATAAGATAAATTACTCAAATACCATCTTAAGTGATGAATACGTTTGGAAATTTAAGGGTCACGTTATAACAGAAAAATCCTCAAGTATGAGTGGGAAGTTCTTATACTCTCAGCAATTTAAGTCAATGTTGCCTTCCCTAAAGCTACTTAGATATGCAAGATCTTTGGACATAGTGACATCGAACTTATCAAATGACAGTTAGCCGATGCTCGCATTCGAGTTGGTGGGATCCCTCTAAAATATTTGAACACCAAGTTGATGAGGGAATTGATTACCGAAAGGTAACCCGAATGTGCAGTAGTTAATTTATCTTTTAAGATTAAGTGTATAATCCTCAATACCTACCTCTAAGTAGTTTCGTCTTTTATCTAAACCATATTGGAGTGGAGAAAACAATCCAAACAATATTTGGACAAATCAACACAACATTATTAAAGCTCCCCCACTGCCGACAACATTTGTGCCGTCACTACACAATTTACATGGTTTTCGGTGGTTGTTGGCCGGTTATTCTAGAGTAGTTGGTTTGGCTGGTCGGTTTTGGTTGCACGGTGTCATGTACTTGCAGATCACACACCTTGCATCCCAATCCCAATTCAGCCGAACCATTATGCTCTTGTTATAACATAGGCGGGAATAGTGTTTTCTAATGTTTTTTTTTAAATGATCACATACGAGTTGAGGAATTTTTTCATGAATTGATTTTGTTTTGTATTGTTCTTTGCAGGGTAAAGATGCTGCACTTAACAATGATTCTCGAAGTACCGGCTCCACAACATAAGTGAAAAGTGTATGCTTTGTGAAAACCAATTTTGCATCTCCATCGGCTCCCAATCTGTAAGGTAAGTTATTCTGCTTCTTTATCTTTTTTTGAGTTTTCATGACTGCTAATGGGATTTTCGGCTCTGAAAATATACTTTGTGAATCTATTTGATATTACTTTTTAGGGATTGAAAGAAACATTTATGTTGCACATTTGATATGGGTATGGTTGTTCTATTTCTTAACCTTAATTTCATTTAATTAGTCATAAATTAACTATGTGTTTGATTTTAATTGTTCATACATTAGTTTTTGGTTTTGATTTTTTGCGGTATGGCTCAGAAATTATAATCGTGATTAATTTTTTATGAATCGTAATCATTATGTTTTTATAACTTTTTTAATGTGATACACGGTATATGATTTGGAGGCGGCATGGAAGATGTTCGGGTTGGAATGTCTCAGATAAAGGTATAGTGATTTTTTCTTAGGGTAAGGCAACGGCGAGATTGGGGATTTATAATTGATTAATCTGCTTTTTATGAATTTGTACAAGTGGGTTTTATGCGTAAGATTGCTTCTTTATGCAAAATATTGTTAAATGATGAAGCTGTGTGGTTTTTTAGGCAAATGATACTACTTTTTTTTTCGATCTGGAATCAACTGTTATACTACGTTGTTAAGATACTTTTTCATTTTTCGGACATGTTTTTTGGTGCAGTAGACGGGCAAGCCCCCACATTATTTTGGCATGTCTAAAGGCAAAGAGTTGTATGCATGAAGGATGAAGGTACAAGTGATCATGCCCCTTGACCATTATGCTTAGTGAAGTCAACAAAGTATTATTGAATAAATAAAGTTCACAAGGTTTACAACTCTCCAATTGGTTATTTCTATCTTTTTTGGAAAGTAACATAACTGGAATTCTTGTGATTGCAGCTTCAAACAGAAGCCAAGGCCCGTATTATGCTTTGTTGGTGCTTGCCTTGTGGCTTTCAATCAAACGTAAATAACTGTAATACTCTTCTTTGGTTCGTCTTGCAGAGTATGCTGGGGATTTGTCAGTGGAAAGAAGAGGTATGTGATTCATGACTATGGAAATCTACATTTGACAAGGTAGTATGACAAACAACCAATGGTAAATGGCAAAAATGCTGGGACAAACTAGATTCATTAAAAGTAGTTTCTGGACAAAAATACTATGGAATGCAAAATATTTATCTCATTGTGATCTAGATATGTATTGACATAAACAGATTTATTGCATAAACTAATATTGCATTGACCTTTTACAGTATCCCACACACTTGCCTAATATTTTGAATTGTGATAATTGATTGTCGTCTTGCAGCCTCATACAATCGGGAAAGGCACGTACAGTACGTAAAGTTATAGGGAATACTGATATCAAATGTTAATTTCTTATTTATTTTACGCTTCTGCAATATGAACTCTAAAGTAACTAAGGGAGTGTTTGGAATTGCATTTATAAGGTGGATTTTCAATTGTTGCTTTTCATAGTTTCAGTTTTCCTTTTTGAACAGTTGGTAATTTTTTTTATTTCAAGTGTGTTATGAATGACAAACCGTGAGGGATGTAGGGAAAGGCTTGATTGCGACAAGCCTGCTGTCATTATGTAGTAGGTCCGGATATGCGGATGATAATACCGTTTATATGTACGTCTTTCTGTTTTGCCATTAACTAAGGTAATTTCTTAAATATATGATCATACCACCATCAGCATAACATCATACCAGATCAATGTTACTGTATGATACGTATCCAAATGATGTTGGAAAATGTTGATCTCCAATACATTGACATGGCGTTAACAACCAGATATCTACACGTAAGGTATACAAAGAAAAAACGACACTCCAATATTGAGTAAGTCGGGCTCTCAGCCCTGCCCTATGAAAGAAAAATTGACTCATATAACCCAAGTGTTGGTAATACACAAATTCAGCAGTCTATTACTATGGAACAATACCATTGCCGGTAGACTAACAAATTTAGTAAGTACTAAGTAGGCCAAAAATACGAACACGCAAATATATACTTAGTAGTGGTGACATGTCTTTTTGGCATACTTGCAGGTTCTGTTATCGCAGAAGCTGTGACATCTTTTGTTAGCCAGAAGATGGTGAAGGGAACTTCTCATCCCAGGTGCATCACTTATTCTTTTTGCATTTTATGTTCAAAGCATGATTGTTGGTCGTTTTTGTTACAAATTTAAGTGACCTCTGCGATTTCCTCCGGTATAGTCTCATAATTAAAATAAAATAATATAATGGTTATGTAAAGCTTTTTGTTAGCTAATAGTCGCATACTTACAGAATCATATCTTCGCTAAAATACCAAAATTCAAATTGGCTTTGTTGTGAATTGAAACATCTTTGCGCATTGATTGTTTGTTGCTTTACATTTTAGTTGACATGCTTATTGTATTGAATTGTTAGTTGATACTTGCACCTCCTTTATACTAATCAGGACGCTATTTTAGATCTCTATCTTCTTTCAGTTATATAAAGCTTCTAATCTACTTTTTGCATCTTGGACATCATCCAGTTTGCAGGAAATGTATTTAGAAGAAGTTCATAGACGAAGAACTTGAATGTTGTCCAATATGCAATATTGATTTTGGATGCGCACCTTTGGAAAAACTGAGGTTCGTCATTTCCCCCATCCGTATCTCCTCTCTCATGGTATGACATGTAGGTTGATGCACAAAAGCATTCAAGTTCATACACAAGTAGTTTAGATAAAGTAGAAGTATGTTGTTAATTCCATTGTCTGTACGATGAAGTTTGCGTGCGTATGTATATGCATGTCATGGCTTATTACAAAAAAGTTGAGATTCTATAGTCTTCATGTTAAGCTTCAGGATATTTAGGTATGCATTTAAAATGAGTATTGTGATTTTAAATGGCAATAACGTTAACAAGATCATCCAAATGAAAACCCATTGTTCAGATAAATGATTGTAATACCAACTGTTATTGAATTATGATACTGATTTCTTGAACAACGATAATCACTTAGTTTATAGACGTGACATCTAAGGAAGTATTGTTGTTAATTGGTCAGCAAAAATGGTGTAATGACATGGTCTTTACTACTGTTATTTGATGCAGTTATGTTATTTATGCATAGGCTGCAAACTAACGAAAAGGAGTTTGCAAACCTGCGAACTATTAGGAACCGAATCATATATATAGTTGATTAGTTATCAGGAGCCGAGATAATTATTTTTTAAACCCTTACCCTACAATCAGTATCCTACAGCTCAAGTTCTTCTAAACCAATACCTCGGTTTGCTATTGTCCGAACATCAAACAAGGTTAATGATCTTGACCTTTCACATAGAATCTATTTATTAGTTTTCACATAGTATTTATCGTAACATCAAACAAGGTTACTGATATTAAATTTGGCCCATAGTCAACCTTAGAGTACTTGTTATAACAAGATCTTAGAAACCGTGACTCCAGAAACTGATGAGAGTGAGAAATTTGAAGTCAAGTCTTGAATTTGAAGTCAACCTTAGAGTACTCAGACAAATAAATTTGTGGTCAGATATGTTTACTGTGTTAATTTAACGGACCAACTTTTAATCTTGAATTTTATAATGACTAATGTTGACAAAGCTTCGTCTTTTGGTGTCTTTTAAAGTTGGCTAGATTGACATGAAATACGCCCTTATGAAAATTTAATTATCATTTTTGCACACCTTATAAGAATGTAAACCATGGAAATTAATACGTTTTTATGTTTTACAGGGTTAATCGGGAGATACAACACAATAAGGCATGAATATGATCACAATGGTTTAGCTGAACTCAAGTACTTTAAATTATGGGCTACATAAACTTGAAATTTCTGGAAAAAGAATGAAATTGAGTATGTGAACTTTGAGGTGAAAAGAGCAAGTGTTATGTAATTTGATTATGTTTAGATGTAATACCATATGTGTTTCATTATGATACACCGAACGATGTTATGTCAAATCGCATTATTTTTTATCCCTCTATGCGTAAAACTAGGACGGGACACCTTTCCTGACAAAATGAAAACATAAACAACAAACGTTATGTGAAAAGCAAGGAAAAGCAGCCCCCGCAGCAACGCGCGGGCACCAAACTGCTTGTTCTTTCTGAGCTTAACACAGACTCCCCAGGCCCACTAAATATATACCAAAATACCATAAACACACTACTATTGGACTATAAATCTTCGAAAACAAATTAGCCTGCGCAATGCCTACTATATATGTATTAAATAATTTTCGACAATAAGTTAATTCTCAAATTACTAAACCAACAAGCTGCAATAAAAAATCAGCTTCCGCCACAATGCGCAGCTTAAATTCCAAATCGTTTGAAACATAAATAACTCCATATTGTATAAGTCACGTGTACACTTATGTTTGTGATAAATTGAAGTATAAGCCACGTGTACACTTATGTTTGTGATAAATTGAAGTATAAGCCACATGTACACTTATGTTTGTGATAAATTGAAGTTAAAAAGGACATTTTGAAGGATCCTAAATAGTAGAAATACAGAGTAACACCCTAGAAATGTAAATTAAACAATGAAGAAATTAATGAGAGGCATAGACATAGCATGGCCAATTGAGTGAAGTCATGTGAGGTGATAAAAGGACGATGATCAACTAAATAAGTACAACATGTTCCCTATATGGTTCAAAGTGACATTCTTACGTAACCCATTTATATTGGCAAAGCATTCTTTTCAAACCTGTACAAAGTAAAGCTTAAGAATGCTAACATGGCGCTCATATAGCAAACTATAAGTTAATAATGATATGATACAATACATATTTTTAGCTTTCCGTCGCAACTCGCGGGCCAATAATTCTTGTTGTGAACAACCGGCATAAATAATAAACATGATGATCGTGTGCCATATTTAGGTTGCCATAAGTTTTTCCTTCGTAAGTAAGCCATTATATTTTAATATGAGAAACAATAATAAACATGGCACAAATAGAAATAATAACGTGAATCGACTTACTAATATTATGTTTGGATTTTTTATTTTGACCCAAACCATAACTCTTTTTTTAATTAGCCGCTATTGCATATCGTTAATTATCACAATATTGCATATCGTTTTTTATTTTTACCCAAACAATCCTATTGTGAACGTTACACAAAAAACGCAAATAACTTACCTACAAGGAGAGTTAGCGATGGGCTCGGGGGTATTTAAATATCTGGGGGGGGTCCGCTAGAGATTTTCCGAACGTGCAAATACGGGTATTCCGCCTAGTAAACCCGCAAAAGAGTCGTAACACAGATGAGTTGTTAACATCTTTATTGTGATGGCTTAATTTATCATGATATCACTACATTTTAATTATAAAGTCCGTAAAACTTTTGTTAAGAGTCATACAAGTTGCCTCATATCAATGACATGACCTCTTGTGTTAATATTTTCAACTTTTTTTTATTTGTTGCGACATAGCATTTCTTTGTTAATACGAGAGAGCGATGATATCGCGCGACATTTATTATAAAACTGTCAGTCTATTACATTTGTTACGGCGATTAAATCGCAACGAGGAGGATTCAGCGGGGAATTAGTCAATTACTGAAATAATAGTAACCAAACCTTCAATGTGTAAATACAAAAAAATAACACAAACGACTTGTCAAAAATATAACACTTAATTTAAAATTTAAAGGTCTAAACCGTCGGGCGTGGCACTTGTAATGGGGGGGGAGGGGGGGGGGGGGGAGAGAGCAACAAACAGAAACAAAGACACATGAAAAATGAGACGGCGTGTTGTTAGATAGATAGCGACCAGTCATTTTAGGTCGCCACGCCGCTTACCCGTTCAATGACGTGGTTCCTTTTTTTAAGTGGATTGTAGCTTTTAATTATGACCCAAAATATTAAGCCCACTTGTTTTGTAAATGTCCGTTCAAAAACTATCTATTGCTACCTCAAAAATCGAAAACGTGGTCTATGCATCGAAAAACTATGCATTCGAATACGTGGTCTATGCATCGAAAACCTAGTTGGGTCGAACTCTAGTCAATTTTGTGGACAACTCAATCCAAATAATGACTCGTAAGTAAACTTGATGCCTTAACTTAAAAACTTGCTCACGATATTAAGATATGTAAACGTTACATTACTATATATATCATTTAGAGATGTACAACACTGTTCATCGATGAACAGTGTAGTCCACATCGGCCCGGCTCGGAGGTTACTGTTCATCGGCAAAAAAAAAACTTTATAATCCCTCCTCTTCCTCTTTTTTTCGTCAAAAATAAGAAAAAAAATTACGGGACGTACTCTCATTTTTAACTATTTACGACTTTCTATCGGCCTGGGTCAAAAAAAAATTCCCTTTATTGAAGAAAAAAAAACCCTATATCGGGTATTATACTATATATCATTAGAGATGTCAGTTACTCTTCATCTTAAAGCACTGTAGCTACAGTGCTAGCTACAATGGCGTAATGTTATGAGACCGAAAAAATAAACCCGCACAAAATACAATAAGAAAAAAATGTCCCGTAGTAACGCGCGATTGTCATTTAATATAAGAAAAAAATAAACTATTAAACATGAGACCGAAAAAATAAACCAGAACAAAAAAAATAAAAATAAAAAAATAATGCCCCGTAACAACGCGCGAAAAATTAACGCCCGCAGCAACGCGCGAGTAATCTTGCTTGTTGTTCACCAATAAAATATCATATATACCCAGGCAAAAGTTCAACATAGACCAAAAATTTAGCATAAACCCAATGAACCAATCATAACCATTCATTTTTTCATCAAAATAATAAAACCACGCTTTTCACTTATTTTTTAAAAATTAAATATCTCACAAACCGTTAATCGTTACGCAAAACAAAACATACTATCGCGACGATAATTAAATCATCTTTCTATAGAGGGGAACTTCTATATACTTTCGACGAAAATGTTTTCGAACATTTTTTTAGTTACGTCTGGAAAAAATCACATGTGATTTTATGAAATCACATGTGATTGTGATACAAATTACATATGATTTTTCTGACGTGACTGAAAAAAAATCGAAAAAAAATTCTTCGAAAGTATATCGAAGTGGATGTTTACTGAAAGATAAAAAAATACTCGTCGCGATGGTGTATTTTTTGTCGTTTGACGATTTACCGTTTGCAAGATATTCTATTTTAAAAAAAGAGGCGTAAAGTGAGTTTTTATTATTTTAATGAAAAAATGAGTGGCTATGATTGATTTATTGAATCTATGCTAAATTTTGAGTTTATGTTGATCTCAACTCTATATACCCATTAAGATCTGTTATAATAGACATTTATTTTGAGACAACCTAAATGAAAAATATAAGCATTAAAATAGTAACGGATGGAGTAATAATATATCTGACCTTTCTATTTTACCGCTTGGATAAAAAGTATTAAATATTAATGGTAATTCGGTTTTCTATTCGGTTCAGATTTCATTTTGCTAAACCCGTAACTTAACCATAAACCGATTAACATGTCTGGTTCGGTCTGGTTGTGACCTAAAAACCAGTGTCTAGGTTCGGTTTAAATGTCTGGGACGGCAAACAAACTTTCTATTATTGTAGGTGAGTAACCCCCCGAGATGTTTAAGTAAAGTAAAGTAAAGTAACTACCAAAACCGTTTTGCACGGGTTATGGGTCTTAATACCGTCTTTCGCGGTGTGTGGAGGAGGTTGAGACGTAGACAACCTTGTCTCTACCAAAGATAGAGAGGCTGCTTCCGATTCTATCAAATATAAAAAAGGACATCCGTCCTTGCAAGGGGTAAGGATCGAACCCTTGACTTTTGTCTTTAAAGGTAAAGGAAAGAAAAGAAGGAAAAAAAAACATTTTTGTATTGGAAGTCGAATAGTCTATTTTGAAACATAAGTGGGCCTAAATTTACAGTTTGGGCTTAATGAGGGCCCATGTTGCGGTATGGTGTATTTACTTTGACTTTGACTTCTGGAAAGAAAGAAGCATGAAAAATGAGATGGTGTCTTGTCAGATCCCACGCTAGCAACCAGTCAGTTTCCGTCACCACTCACCACGCCGTTGTCCAATGACGTAGGGTTTTTTTTGTTTTTTTTACTAGATGCTTCTCGAATATTCTCTTTTTCATTTCCATCCTTGTTATTTTCAATTCCAACCCTCAAATATCTAAGTTTAAATAAAGTTGCCAGTTTTCACGTTTTTCTTAACAGCAATTTTTACCATCTCGTAATATTTACATCACAAATTTATATCATATGTTTTAAGTATAATTTTTGAACCCACAATCATATGATTGAAGAGTTTCTCGGACAACATGAGGTACTATAAAAACTTTCATAAGTCTCTCCGACAAACCAAGCCAATTTTATAAGGTAGATTATTAATTTATTATAAAAGCCCAATCTCTTATAAGTCTTTATAAGCCCGCGCCAAACGCAAAGTAAGTACATTTTGTTTTTGGTTACTCGTTTCTGACTCTTCATTGCGAGCAGACTAATCCTAAAGGGACTACTCTTTTAGATAGCTTGGAGTCGACGCAGGTGAACCCCGTGGCCAAAAGAGGATTAATTTTCTCCCTGTTTAATTCGAACCCTTAACCTCTACTTTGAAAAGCTGATATTTTTAATGTTAGGTCACCCCTTTTGATTAATTTTTTTTAACAAACCTTTTGGTTACTTAACTACATATTTGAAAGTGTTTTAAGAGAATAATCACGTAAAACAAAACTAACACAACGAAAAGTAAAATGTAGGGTCAAAAAAGGACAAAGAGAAAGAAAGAAATATTATTTGGTTTATTGTTTCGGTAGTTTAAAACTTTTTCTCATAAAATTGAACCAAACTAAAAATCGAATTTGAATTCGGTTTTATTTTCGGTTGACCCGAATAATCTAAATTACATCATTTATATTTTTCTAAAAATTAATTATATAGATATTTAGCAAAAAAAAAGAAAATTTCAAACATAAAAAAGTGTTTTTTTATATTAAGATAAAATTTAATGGTCTTTTTATAAATATATAAAAATATGTATATTTATATAAATTCGGCTTTTGGTTCAGACGGCCAAAACTATAACCAAACAGCAAACCCAAATTTTACTTCGGTTCGGTTTTGGCAAATTCAGTTTGGTTATTAGTTTTAGGGGTGTGCACGGTTCGATTTGGGTAGGTTTTCGGTTAAAACAGAAACCAAACCGAAATATTCGGTTTTTATAAAACCAAAAACCGAAACCGTTCGGTTTTTGGCGGTTCGATTTTTTCGGTTTCAAACCGTTTATATTTGAATGTGGTCAATCTATACGAACAAACTTGTTTTACGTAGAAAATTGATTTATTTTTTTTTGTCAATTTGAACCTAATAATGTTTATCATAAATTTCTACAATTACACACATATAAATGAGACACATACAAATGAAAATACACATAGTATGATCATTGTCACATATGTAACGATATATTGTCAAATAAACACACGTATATAATAAAAACACATCTAAACATTTAGATATTATATATCTATAATCGGAACTCACAAAATGAATATGAATTTTAATAGTTTGGATTTATGTTTTTTATATATTAATTTTAAAATAGTTGGTTATATGCGCAGAGCGGCGGTAATAGAAATTTACTAACTCAATTATTTACGCAACTTTCCTACCCGCTAGTAATTTCGTTTCACAAACACTTTTTTTTTTGGTAAACGTTTATAACGACTTTAATTGTATGTGTCGTTGTATTGTGTTCGTTTGGGTTTCCCGTAACTTTACAATGCAACTCCATTTTATCATCATCATTTCTCGCATGCTAAAGTGAAACAACACACTATCCGAAAGAAGTATATATGTTTTTAACGTAGGTTGTTTATATTTAATTAAGGTTTATGTTGGTATATATATAATATAATATTCTAACATAAATTAAACCCACTAATAAATGTTAAAAACATAAAAATTTATAAAATTTAACAATAATGTATGTTGAAATTTAATTAAACACTAATTTTTATAAAAATTTTGGTGTAATTAGATCATTTAATTAAGATTAAATTGATAAAAAAATATTTCAATTATATTCTGATTTTAAGGTGATGTTGTTATCTAAATGTGACACATGTATCTGTGGGGTGGGGATTCCTTTTAAAAATGAGATGGATGACAAGATTGCACCATATTTATCTTAATTTTTAATTGAGTCCCACATTATAATTGATTTAATATAGTGTATATGATATATTATTATTAGTATGTTATGATTATAATAATATATTGGTTCCAACTCGGTTCGGTTTTACGGTTTGGTTTTTGGACGAAAACTAAAACCGAACCGAAATTTTTTTATTTTTTAAAAAGTAAAACCGAACTATCGGTTTTTAGATTCGGACGGTTTTTTCGGTTTTTTTTTTTTTTTTGCTCACCCCTAATTAATTTGATTCGATCATTTTCGATTCAGTTCGGTTTCGATTTATTTGATTATTGCCCGAACAATGAACGCCCTAAAAGAAAGAAAGTATTGGTTTGAGAAACCAATGGGCCAAAAATCAACAATGGGCCATAAAAAAAGGACGTTTCTTGCGGAAGAAAAAATCACCAAAATAAAAAACTTATATAAACACATCCATCTCACCAATCACAAATACACATACAAAAATCTCACCAACTCTGTTTTTTATTATTCAACTCTCGATCTAAAAAAAAAAAATCAAAGAATGGGATTCTCATGGAAGCTAGCGGACCATCCAAAGCTACCGAAGAACAAGCTGGTAGCGATGATTGTGTTGGATGGCTGGGGTGAAGCTTCTCCTGATAATCATTTACTGTATCACGTGGCTGAGACTCTACCATGGGACTCTCTCAAAACGTAAATACCTTTTTTTTTGTTATACTGATTAGCATGTTATCTATCGATTATTAGAATCTAAATAACCAATAAATATTTATCATGAAGCTGACGTCAAGCTAACTAACTAGTTAGTTAGTTAGTCGAATCGAAGCGTAACAGTTGAATATTATCGATGATTAGATCTGCATAATAGATGACGTAAGCAAACTGAACTAGTTAGTTAGTTAGTCGAATCAGTTGAATTACGTAACTGTTTATATGTATATGTGTTAAGTTTTTTAAGATGATGAAGATGATGGGGTATAGTTATGATCGATGTTTAGATCTGAATAATAATTTATGAATTTGACGTAATTTATAAATTAAGATGTTGTTTGTTAGGTAGGTTAAATGATTGAACTGAAGTAGTTAATCGGAGCTACTTAGTTAATTGGAAAGTGTATAGGTATATATGTTTATTATGAAGATGTTAATGGCGGATAATTAATATTGATGTCATAGCTTTGAGTTTAGATCTGAATAATGATGGATGAATCTGATGTAATTTAGCTAGTTAGTCGGAATTAATCAAATTGTGTTGATGGGTCTTACATAACAATCTGTAGTTAATCGGACTAAGTTACTTGAATCGAAGTTGTTAGAGTGATTAAGTTTATGTATATTGTTTTATATGCTTATAGATTGATGTTTGAAGTTTTTAGTTGCTGATAATTGCTGTTTAATCTAAGCTAGTTGTAAAGAATCATTGATGTTGTTCGATTTATGATCCACATATGTTTATGCATCTCTTTGTATGCTTACTGACCGCCTTTTTAAGCTGTTTATGGCGGATGATTTTAAGTTAAGTCTAAATTATAGCCAATGTTGATTCTGCTGGGCTAATCATGTGATTTTAGCAAACCAAGTCGGAGTATAAGTTAATAGTAGATCCGTAGATGTGAGACTAAAATTTATTGTACGTTTAGGTATTTTACTCGTTTGAAGATTGATTAGTTCATCTGCTATGTGGAGTTTGGTTAATCTGTTAGGTCTATTGGTTATGCCAATGTTGCTTTTGATGGTTACTGGATGCGTTTAATAACCTTTGAGAAATTTTGTTACTGTAGGGCTCGTGTTTTTTTTATAAATAAAGCATGTTATTGTATATATTTGCGACGTAATTTTATTTTTATATATGTTATATTTGGGTAATAAATAGACCATTGAGGACAATTTTTGAAAAACAAACAACATTTTATTTCATTCAGACTCAGACATTATGACCACCTCTTACCAGTAAAATGTGGTAGTCAGATTCAGACCCAAAACAAACTTTAACGCAAACAAACACCACCTAAGTGTTTAATATTTAATGAATTTGATATGATATATAGGTTTTGAGTTCAAAAGGCGAATGTTTAGATCTGAGGGTGTGTTTGTTTCCGCTTATATAGCGGGCTTATAGCTTATTTGGTTTTGTGGTTATGTATGATAAGCTCACTTTCTGTGCTTATTTTGGAACTTTTCGGCTCAAAAAGTTTCAAAATAAGCCACAAAAAGTGAACCAAATAGCCATATGCTGGCTATATAAGCCGAAAAAACATTAATATGATGTAAGCAAACTGAAGTAGCTAGTTTATTGGATCTGCTTAGTTGAATCGAAACGAGTAACTGATATGATCATGTATATATAGTTTTTTATAATGATTGAGCCAACTGTTTAGTTAATCAAATCAGTTGAAGTAGCTAGTTTATTGATCTGCTTAGTTAAATCATAGTTTTTTAAGATGATTGAGCTAACTTTATGTATGCGTATCTATTGTTTTAAGCATAGCTGTAAGCTTTGCTAAGATGTTAATAGCACATAGTTATTACCGGTGTTTAGATCTAAATGATAATAAATGAATCTCAAGTAAGCAAACCGAAGTACTTAATTGGACTATCAGAGTGAGTTAGTTAGTTAGTTGAATTGAAGCTAATAGAAGATTTTGGACCTAACATGTAAATAAGTTTGAATATATTTAAAAATGGTGAGGATAGTTATAAGTTAATGTTCTGATCAGAAGTGTAGATCTGAAGAATGATTGATGATTTGACATGTAGTTGATTGGAGCTTGTTAGTTGCATTCATTTATTTATAGAATATTTTATGTTTATACCCATATCAATTTATATGCTTATAGATTGATTATGACGCTGGTAATGATAAGTTAATTGCGGATAATTGTTGGTAATAAGTTGGTCTGAAGAATCATTGATGTTGATGTGTTGATGGATTAACAACGTGATATAGTTTATAGTTTTGAGTGGGTGACATAAGTGAGGTTAATCAAAGCAAATCTATGATTTTCAACTAATGTGTGGTAGATGTGTGAATAAGATCTTAGTGTGCATGTAGGAATGTACTCATCTGAAGTTTGATCAGTATATCTACTATGTAGAACGTGGTTAATCGGTTATGTCTATTCGTTATGGTAGGCAGTTGAATAACCTTTGATTAATTCTATTACCGTAGGGCGCCCCTGATCACTGGAGATTGGTGAGGGCTCATGGAACTGCTGTTGGACTTCCCACTGAAGATGACATGGGTAACAGTGAAGTCGGACACAATGCTCTTGGTGCTAGGAAAGGATCTTTGCCTCAATGTTGATGCATTTCATCCCTTCATTTCAACTTAATTACGCTTTCAATGTTTTCTGTCTTTCACTAGAATGGCATTAGTAAATAGTAATCGTCATCAATGTAGAACTCAACTTCTTAAAAAAAACATTCATATATAATTTCTTTGATACTAATAACAATAAAAGTCATACTGAGTTTGTTAAAGGGTCCCGACATTTTCTAAATATTCTCTCATTCAGTTGACTGTTACTTATGAATCTTTGGTTCTTTATTTTAGTGCTAAACTCGTTGATAAAGCTCTTGCCTCTGGGAAAATTTATGAAGACGAAGGTTTTAATTACATCAAGGAATCTTTTGCCACCAACACCTTGCATCTTATTGGATTGATGAGTGATGGTGGTGTTGCACCTACACGTCTTTGATCAGATGCCGGTATAGTTATGATTTCCTCAATAATGTAAATGTTCGCAAAGTATTGGCTTACTTTCCTTGTCTGATTATCATGTGTTTACTCGGTTGTAGTTGTTGCTTAACGGAGCTAGTGAGCGTGGTGCCAAGAAGATCCGTGTTCACGTCCTTACTGACGGTCGTGATGTTTTGGATGGTTCAAGTGTTGGTTTTGCTGAAACACTTGAAGCAGAACTTGCAAGTCTCCGCAGCAAGGGCATTGATGCACAGGTTGCTTCTGGTGGAGGACGTATGTATGTCACCATGGATCGTTATGAGGTAATGTCTTATCATTATAGATGTGGTTATGTTTATTTTTTATCTAGAGTTATTGGTAGTTAGTGTGTACACATCAGTGATTAACTTTGTAATGTTGACGTTGATTTTGCAGAATGACTGGGAAGTTGTGAAACGTGGATGGGATGCTCAGGTTCTTGGTGAAGCTCCACACAAGTTTAAAAGTGCTGTTGAGGCTATTAAGACACTTAGACAGGCTCCTGGTGCTAATGACCAATACTTGCCCTCATTTGTTATTGTCGATGATAGCGGCAGCCCTGTTGGTCCAATTGTGGATGGTGATGCTGTCGTCACTGTTAACTTCCGTGCTGATCGTATGACTATGCTTGCCCAAGCTCTTGAATACGAGAAGTTTGATAAGTTTGACAGAGTGCGTTTCCCAAAAATCCGTTATGCTGGTATGCTTCAATATGATGGGGAGTTGAAGCTTCCAAACCATTACCTTGTTTCTCCCCCATTGATTGAAAGGACATCCGGCGAATATTTGGTGCATAATGGTGTCCGCACTTTTGCTTGCAGGTGAGTAGTTTGTTTATATATTCGAGTTATATTGTCTCATAACCCGAAAAGCCCAACTGATTAGCAATTTAGTTGAATGTTTTAACTCCTAGTATTTTTTGTCCTCAATTACTTCAGAGAGATCATAACTTGACCGCCTTTATTTTCCTTGTTCAACAGCGAGACTGTCAAATTCGGCCACGTCACATTTTTCTGGAACGGAAACCGCTCTGGTTACTTCAACTCAGAGTTGGAAGAATATGTTGAAATTCCAAGTGATAGTGGTATTACCTTTAACGTCCAACCTAAGATGAAAGCTTTGGAGATTGGTGAGAAGACTCGTGATGCTATCCTCAGCGGCAAATTTGACCAGGTAAGCAATAATTGCCTCGTAATGTTTGAAGGTGTTTATCTAGAATTTTATTAAAAAATCTAAGATGTTTTATGTGCTTATAGGTACGTGTGAACATACCAAATGGTGACATGGTTGGGCACACCGGTGATGTTGCGGCAACTGTTGTTGCCTGCAAGGCTGCTGATGAAGCTGTTAAGGTAAAACTATATGGTCTTCGAAGTTTGTTATATATTAGGCTTAGATTTGATTGGTATATGTAGAAATGGCAATTTCAACCCATTAACTAATGAATGGGTAGATTTCGGTTACGCTTTATCTCTTATGGGTCGATGTGTAATTTTTAAATGGTTTAGCTAAAAATGAAACGGGTCTGACGGACTGTGTACACGTTGAAAGTCACATGTTTTTTTTTTACATACAACCTCCTAAATTGTTTCGCCTTAAAAAACTAGATTCTTGAAATAAATATCTTCTGTAATAATTTTTAACTAATAAATTTCAGAGAAGGTTAATATAAATATTGAGAAAGGGTTTTGGCCTTTCGGGCCATACACGAGTTACCCATTTTGACCCGTTAATCAACCTTTTCGATCTGCCTATTTTGCCACTGTTATTTTATTATTATTATTTTATGATCATTTTTTTTGAGAAATGATTGTTCTAAATGTGGGTTTTGGTTTGGTGATAGACGATCCTTGATGCCGTAGAGCAAGTGGGTGGGATATACGTTGTGACTGCCGATCACGGTAATGCTGAGGACATGGTAAAGAGAAACAAGAAGGGTGAGCCCATTCTTAAGGATGGCGAGGTCCAGATTCTAACATCACACACTCTTCAGCCGGTAAGCTATATGACTTTTGTCTAATTATGATTCATTATAATAAAAACCAAATACGTCTATCAAAAACTTACTTTTTTCTTTATCTATTTAAGATGATGCCAGTGGAATTAGCATCGGAATCTTGAACGATTATACCTAATAATATACCTGTAAAATAGTGCTCATGTACTAGATAGTGCTTTTCTTTATTCTAAGTTAGTGCTCACTTGCTAAACTATGCCTTTTTTGATTAGTTACGTAACTTGATTCTAATGAAAAATATCAGCATAGAGTCACTTGCTTATGATTTAAAAACTAATAGAACATGAAAAGTTTTATAAATATACTCGCATAGTACAATAAAGGCAATACAATAATGTAATACCCCGCCGTAGTATGCCGCCTGCTTATGGACTCTATGATATAATAAACGTTTCTTGAAATGTTTTTTAGGTGCCAATTGCAATCGGAGGTCCTGGACTATCCGCTGGTGTGAGATTCCGCAAGGATGTACCAAGTGGAGGACTTGCAAACGTAGCAGCAACTGTGATGAATCTTCATGGGTTTGTGGCTCCTGAGGATACGGGACAAACTCTATAGCGACAGTTGTTGAGTAAAGTAAATGGTTTACATTATTTTTCACCCCCTTCTTTTGAATAATTTCATGGAAACAGCAACTATAACTTTTTCCAATTTTGCTCACCACTATGTTTGAGATGATGAGTGGGTTTAGTCAGTTTTTATATTTAAGCGACACACGGTTGTAAACTCGATGGCTGGTTTTTACTAATGATGAAGTTGCGCTTGATAGTTTTGCATATGATTTGGGTTGTTAACTTGTGGCTAGTATATCAAAAAGCAACTTTTTTGTAATCGGTTTGAAATTGATTATGCCTAGTGGTACGGTCCTTTTCTCACAAGAGGTCAAGGTTCAAACAACATTTGGGATGGCCAGGGAAGGGTGGAAACGGTCCTGGAAATAACCCGGTGAGGCCGCGTACATCGAGTCATAAAGACTTGCCCTCCCGGGTAACTTGAAGAGGGAAAAACCTCATCCGTTATAGTGTTAATGAAGCCTGGTGTTTATTGACGTATATAATGTTTGAGAAAACAAAACAATATTGAATTAAGAGGCTTCTAAGTTATTTTGTAGGGATGAGCAACAGGTTAAACCTGACGCGAACCAAAAACCGAAATTGATGAAACCGAAAACCGAACCGAAGTTAAGAGAGAGAAATCGAAACCGAACCGAAGTTATTAGAGCGGAACCGATTTAGATAGCTCATTTGTATTTTGCCTTGTTTTGACCCGACCCGAACCCGACCCACGAAAAACCAAAACAGAAAACCGTAATTATATAAAACCGAAAACCGATCCGAATTAGGTTCGGCCCGGTTCGGCTAAGGTTTTTCGGTTCGATTCGGTTTTCGGTTGATTTTGCTCAGCCCTTCTATCATAAATTTCAAGCTCAATTCTTGCTCTATACCACAAACCAACCCTGATGTGACCACGATTATCATCCCAGAATGAGTGTTTTATCTGGTTTGTGTTTATGTGACGGCAGACTCGAGCTCTGTGAATTAGTCGTTAAAAATCATGGTTAACACAAAATGAGTGTTTTATCTGGTTTGTGTTTGTGTGACGGCAGACTCAAGCTTTGGGAATTAGTCGTTAAAAACCATAGTTAACACAAAAAGATATATTTTCTTTATAAGATTTGAAACCTTTATTAACTGCTTTCAATGATTTTCTTATACACTTTTCTATCAAGTAAATCTTTTCTTTGTTTATGATTGAACATATGCAACTGTATAACTTATTTACTGGAGTTACCGTCAAAAATGGTAGTATTTTTTTTGCAGAAGTGTTGCCATCAGAGGATCTAACACCATCTTGTTTAGCAAGACGTCTGCTAGCCAACTTTACAATGACACGAAGCTAACAAAAACGACCTCGTGAAGTTCACGAATGAACAATAGTTAAGCAGACTCTGGAACCTACCCCGCATCTGTAAATGTAAACTAGAGACAATAAGATTATATGCAAGCATTTTATCTGTTAAATACCATCTATTCATCGTTGTACTTCAAAAACTTTAGCCATTTATTCACATTAAATACCAGTAAGAACATGAAAAAATTACCATTCACACTTTATAATCTACACACGTTAAGCTATTAAATTAAAGTGGCATCAGCTATTAATCTCTTATGGTAATCAATTAGACCAAACATGAACCAATCCATGGTCATTTCCTGTATAAATTTCGTTTCGCTCTTCATCATAGTAAAGGGCTGTTATGTCTTCAAGTGCCTCTGCAATCATATTACCACCGATCATTTTTTGCTTCTTATCTACATCTTCACTGAGAAGCACATTGCTCGAGTTTAGTTTAGCTATGCATTTTCCCGTCCATATGTTGCTGATATTAATCGAACCAGCTGCATTACAAAGCCTATGTTAGTACATTTTAATAAAGGTCCAATTTAGTAGTTAATTTTTCTCTGTCCCAACCATGTAAATAAAGTGACAATGATCGGCTAGGTAGTAAAGTTTTTTTTTACCCGCTAATCGTAAAGAGTATGGGACATAGAAAAGTAAAATTATAATTCTCTTAGAGCCTCAGGTGTCGTAACACGGTAACACCATTTTTTGGGTGCCACATCAGCGCGCCACATCAGCATAACACCAACACCACTCCTCTAATCATAACACCAAATAACACCACTCACCTCTTTATTTTCATAAAACCCCCTAAACAATTATTTCATTATTTTAACAAACTAACTATTTCATTCATAATTAAACATACAAATTATATTTAAAAAAACACATTACGAAATTTTAAAAAAAAATACATTACGAAATAAAAAAAATACATTACGAAATAAAAAAAAACATTACGAAATTAAAAAAAACATTACGAAATAAAAAAAACATTACGAAATAAAAAAAAAAACATTACGAAAAAAAAACAACATTACGAAATTAAAAAAAAACTACTCGTCTTCGTCTTCGTCATCGTCGTCCTCAGTCACCCAAACCATATTTTCAATTGGTTTTTGATACATGGTTTTTTTTGCTTCATGATCCAATAAGGCGTCGTCCGTACGTCCCAAATCCCTTGTGCTAGTAGCAAGAAACCTTCACATCCTCCAACCGAATTAGTGTGGCGGTCTTTTTCGCTTGAACTTCTAAAGCCCTTTCGTGCTGCTTCCCGTTTCAGACGCTGCCTGCTCCAGTTAGCTCCCCGAATTGGGTTGACGCGCAACTATCCACCACCGGTGCATCGCCGTGCGGTCAGAAATTTGTTTTTCTTGGCGGGCCGTCGGTTTGCCGGCTGGACATGGCGTAGCAATCAGTGACCGGAATAATCCTCTTGGGTAGCCCCGGGACGTCTCCGGTTAAGTCAACTTGTTCCGTCGTCCTTTCGATGGAACATCAAAACGCCCAAGCCATCTTCTTGATAAAACGCGACCCCTTTATGCTCGTAACACGTAAATACTTTGAGCCCTTTCAAATAATCACATGCGTTTTTCGCCGCACACTTTCCCCCCCAAACGTTTGGTCCCATTGTTACGCTGAGGAACGTTTGAACTATTGGCAATTGGCATTCACGTATGCCATTTTGCTAATGAACACAATATCCTTTGTACGTTTTTGAAAAATTTTCGAATTGAACTCGTTCAAAACCCGATACCAAAACGTTTCATGCTTTTGTGACCTTCCGACATTATTATCCTCCGAAACGGCCACGTAACATGTTGCAAGCAAAATCTTCTTTTCGATCCGGTAGCCAACGGCCTACTGCTAACCGTCTCTTGGGGCTCGTCTACACATTTTTTCCTCTTTTTGACATTTTTCTTGCGGCCTTGGCCTTTTTTTTTGCGAATCGACTTGATGAGGTTTGAGTGAGTGACTGAATTTTCAGAGTGAATGATGGTGATTTTAGTTGATAGATCTTGGAATTCACGGGTTTTAGTAATTGTGATTGTTTGCCATCAGGGGAAAAAAGCTTGTTGTTGTTCTTGTTGGTATATTGAAACTGTCTGACAGTCATCAGACTCTTGAGCAGATTCAAAAACCGGTGTTGGGAATAGTCAACATTTTTTTTGACATTGCTAAAAAGATGTATATTTGTTATTTGAAGAGTGTTAAATTTGGATGTGAATTTGTATTTGGTAATGTGTTGTATATATAGTGAGTTGTGTGAGGGGGGTAAAATGAATTTTTTTTTTTAAATTCGGCCGTTTTAGGGGGTAAAATAAAAAAAAATTAACTTTAAAAAAAAAAAAAACTAGCCGTTAGGGGGGTAAAGTGAAACTTTTCAAAATTGGGGGGAAATGGGTAAAATATAAATAAAACGTTTCAAGGGGGTAAAATGAAATATTTTTTTTTAAAACACCCCCCAACGCGCGTTGGCCGGCCAACGCCGGACCCAACGCCGTTGGGCAACGCCGGCCAACGGTGTAGTAACGCCGGCCAACGCCGTTGCCGGCGTTACTACACCCAACACTCTTATGCTTTAATTACCAAACTAGCTCGTTTGACAAGGAGAATGGGACATAGAAAAGTAAAATTAGCAAATTAGACCATCGTTACTATTTTAATTTGCCCAATAATACTAGAGACACAAGCTTTGATGTGTTTAAAGTTTAAACTAAAAATAATCTTAGAAATAAAAATCATATTGGTATTAGTAAAGTTATTTAAAAATGTTATTACCTTTCTCATCAGTTCGTTGATCATTTAAGTTACTCTTGCAGAACGAAATTATAACATCTTGACCACTCGTGATATATATGTTATTCGTGTTGCAGTCCGGATGCCATAACTCGTGATCCTCAAATGATGTCACCAGCTCTCCTCGGAAGTTCCAAACAGAAACAGTACGATTTCTGAATGTCAAAAACAGCTGATTCTCGTATAGAAAAATAAACGCAGATGGAGTCATGAACTCGGTTTTACTAACTTCTTTCACATCAGCATTGCGTACCTACAATAGTGGAAGCAGTTAATGGAGTTGGAATATATAAACTATAAAGCCATACCAAAATATATAAGATATGATATTTGAACATACATCAAGTATCTGAAGATTCTCATCATCTTGCTTAACAAGAAGCTTTTCATTGAACTGCTCTATAAAATCCACTTTCTTATTCCGATG
>BQNB010000144.1:0-59819 GCA_026074375.1 Tanacetum coccineum | reverse complement strand
ATATATGCTAAAATAGATCTTGTATGGTATTAAAACAAGTCTAGTTTATTTTACTTTGGATTCTAGATAGTGCAAAAAAAAAGCATGCAAATATATTTAGAGAATAAAAACAAATAACTAATAGGATGTTAAAATTTTTTTCTTTAAAAATCAGCTTACCCTAAATTCGACGTAAACCCTAACCACTAAACGCTAAATACTCTGACCCTAAAACACACTAAAAACCCTAAACCCTAAAAACCTTAACCCCTAAAACCGAACAACCTTCTAAACCCAAACAACCTTAACCTCTAAACCCTCACCCATAAAAAGCCTATCCTCTAAAAAACCCTAAACCTTAAAAACCATAAACCCAAAACCCTAAAAATGCCTAACCCAAAAAGCCTAGCCTCTAAAAACCCTAACCCCTAAAGACCCTAAATCCTAAAAAAGCCGAACCCCCAAACCCCTAAACGTTTAAAAATATTTAAAACTAGATACGCCCACCCTTACGTCTAACTTCTGTAACCTAAGGATAAATCAATTGAGGCTTCCACTTCTAGTCAACTAAATAAGGACGCTAACCTGGTTAAAACAACAAACTATTTTGATGTTCTTGGTGACTTGGACGTGGGGTAAAAGGTAAATGAGGAACCTTTTGAGGACCAGAATAATACCCCACCTGTTGCTACTCCTGACGTGGACAATTGGCCAATGGGGAGCCAATTCCTATATTGTTTCCCACTCCTAATGTTGTTAGACCAATAACTATGTGTAGTATGTCGAGTGTACAGGTTGGTGACGACAGTGAGAGTGATGTGGAGAATATTAATGATGAAACCGGATACCTTGTGGCTTCAAAACATTCAAAAAGTGGAACCAGATACGGGAATAATAGCTTGTACGAATGTTGAAGGAAACATTGGATTGATGAAGATTATGACCCAAATGATGATGATGAGTACAATACTCATGGTTGATCCGAAGAACAAGAGGCTTTTTGTGACAAATTGGACATCAAGCTTTGTGGTCGAAGGAAAGTATAGGTTAAACTTGGTGTCATGTTGAGTCAAATGTAATCTAGTAGTAGTTGCTCCTTCGTTAGTCGGAGTAGTTTTTTCTTTGTTATGTTAGATTTACTGCATGTAACGGGCTTAGATGTGAGATTTCACCCACATCCTTTTTACTTAAATGTTTTTTGAAGTAATCTATTCACCGAATGTAACAACTTTTACCAAAAAAAAACCATAAAAAATTTTCTCCTAAAAAGCCCTAACACCTAAACCCTAACCACTAAATGCTAAAAACCCTAACTTTAAATACTCGAAAAACCCTACCCTTAATCCCTACAAAAACCCTAAACCCTTAAAAACCTAAACCCTAAAAAAGTATAGCTTAAAAAAAATCATAACCTAAAAAAACCCTAACCATAAACTCTAAACCTTAAAAAGCCTAACCGAAACCCCTAAAAACACTAACCTCGAAACCCTAAAGCTAAAAACCGAGCCCTAACTTGTAAACCTTTAGCCCCCAAAAAGCATAAACCTGCCCCCTAAAAACCCTAAACCCTCCTTTACACTTACTGTTGAAAATTTTAAATTTACATCATAAGTCACATGTGATTTTGTAGCATGTCAATTTCAACATCCATCAAAAAATCCTCGAAGAGAAAGTTCGACGAAAGCAAAAGTGCTCATCTATAGATAGATGATTTAATTCTCTTTGCGATGATATGATTTGTTTTGTGTAATGATTAACAATTTGCGATATATTATAAATTTTAAAATAAGGGTGAAAATGGATTTATTTATTTATTTTTAGTTTAATAATGAATTAGTGGTGGAGATTTTGTTCATTTGATTTACTCAAAATTTGTGATTTAGGTTGAACTTTTCTCGTATATGATATTCAATAGATAGCTACAGGGTACATAAGACAATACATCAATACGGATACATAGAATGAGTTATTACATTGGAACTTTTTAAAGCATATATCATCCATCACAAACGTATACCAGACATCAAGTATTTGAGCGTCAATGGAATCATTCAAATTCGTATTTTACTAATCCGGGAATGTGTGTATGCAGAAAGTAGTCTTCCCAATCGATTATCCTTGGGTCGAAGTAAAAGTCTTTAGTTTCACTGTCTATAACCGCCTTACGCAGCTTTTCAGTATTCATATCATCATATCTGTCACAAATATAAAAATCTGATAACCTTGAACATGGATAAATAATGTTCATAATTAATAAATAATGAATAAATGATTCTTACAGGCTTTTGGAGAACAAGTATGGTTCATAGAGCTTCACTAGCTTTTGTACCAAGTCGATCTTTCGTTTGAGATTGTTGTACGTTCCAGCAAAAGCCTTGCAAAATATTACGTTTACTACTTTAAGTAGACACAGTGGGAGCAAGTAACGAATAGTGATATATCTATGAAAACTATGTATTGATTTCAACACTGTAACCTTCCCAACTGTGACAGGCTTGCCATCATTGTCAATCCATGGGTTTTGAGTAAAATATAAGTAGCCACATTTCTGAACTATGGAAAACTTCAAAGGGTTCGATACTGATGATCCAACATGATATATTTTTTGAGAAAAAGTTTGATTTGCATTTGCCACTATCGTCGCAAGCATGGCATTCACTACCATGTCAGCCGGCACCTATACACCAATATTTTCACCTAGTTAATAGATAAATATATTTCCAAATAAGCTGATTATGTTCAATGTGTAATTGTGTAAAGTATATTTAGGGAAGTTACCGCATCATATACACTTTCAGGCTCTCCAAGAAAACAATTCATTCTGCCTTTTCCATAACCAACTATCAGACTATCACCCGTCCTGTGAATATCAAAGCATAGGAATAAGCTGTCTTTTTTGGGTTCAATAAGTTTATAGCAAAGTATGTATATTACCTGATGCCTTCAATCCACCCAGGGAATGGTTCTTTATAGGTGCTAGTGATGATAGTTGGACGAAAAATAACCAAAGGCATATCTCCTCTTGAGTGTCCGAGAATCATCTCCCCTAATGCCTTCGTAAAAACATACGTATTTGGCCAACCATAATGATTTGCCCTGCATCAAAATTATATATAAAAATAAGAAACCATCTGCCAATATGTTACAGAACTGGTGAAGAAGAATGTTAGAGGTGATGATTTTGATCCAATTACATATATTAATTGGTACCAAATTTGTCTCAAACCGGTCTAGTTTGTAGTTTAACCAGGAACGAGATAAAATTTTGAAGTCTTTCTACCACAACAACCGCCTAAAGAGTTTCTATTCAAAGATTTAAAGTATCATGCAATCACCCCTAACTTAATAATCCTTATTATTAGCTGAAATAGATAAAAGAGTATTTGACACGGCTTGAAGTGCTTAGTTTGGCACTAGAGATGACCATTTTCATCGCTAACCAATTTTGACCCGTTATCCAACATGCTTACGTTCGCACTTTAGATGAAAATAAAACAGATAGATTACCTTCGCATACCCAAATCTTTCATGGCTAATGTAATTGTTTTATCATTGGCGTCTATATCGAATTTGAGCTTGTTCAGTGTATCCTCGATAATCATCTTCTCTTGTTTGATGTCGAGCCCGTTTACTTCATTTAGTGTATCACCCAAGTAGTATGGAGTTTCGAGAATTAGGCCTGGATTATTACCCGAAACATATGCTGAATAATACACATTATTTTTGGAGTTACTAATATCAATGATGAACTGATGATACTAAGGGTATTGTATTGATAAATATCGGAACTTGTCAAAATGCTAACCAGTTGACACGTGAAGAAGCAGCTTTATGTTAACACATTTTATAGCAAAATCCATAACAAATTTGGCACCATAAGTGTTAAGAGCCAGGGCAACATCGTATCTACAACAAACAAGATAAACAAATATAACAAGTCGATCGTAACACTTATAAATATACTTAAAGATACATATATAGTATACATGCACATATATGCACCTTTCATTAAACACGGTTGAGGCAGCTACATTGACAACAACATCAACATCTCTCCACATTTGTTGACACAGCAAGGAATCGTGTACTCCCAAGTTTTCGTGAGTGATGTTACCTGCAACCAGAGTAACCTTTTCGGCCAGAAAGGTTTGCAGGTTTGCACCATATTTCTCTTTCAGGACATTGAACAAGTCCTTTGATACTACCTGCACATATTCTCACCAGAAAGAGGATACCAACACAAGATTTGTGATTTCTTACAAGACTAGAAGAATGACAAGTATAGAACGCTATGATGATTATATTAGCAACTCTGCAGTGCATCAAGTGACATTTGACCTAGTTTACATAAATTAATTGTTAAGCTTACCTCCTTATAAGCTTGTGAGTTGATGTTATGTAGTATCCAGTGACACAAAAAAGTGTCACTAATTCTAACTTTTTAGTGAAATTTTTTATAAAGTGTGGGCAAAATGTATAATTTAGAGATTTAATGGCACTTTTTGTAAAAAAATATATGTCTTACAAGGAGAAAGATCTATCAGTGCATTTCTTTTGTTTTAGGTTTCGTTTGTTTTTCTACAAAGAGCACTTCTTCCCTCTTTTGTTTGCGGGAGGGAAGAGGTTAGAAAAGAATTGCGTTTGTTTTTTACAAACATAAGAGGTGAAAGCACTTCTTTCCACGTCTTTATCTGTTTCTGTACGTTTTCATCCATTTTCTATGATTTTTTATGGTTTTCCGTGTTTATACGTTTCATCCGTTTAGATCCGTTTTTCTACGATTTCTTACGTTTTTGTCCGTTTTATACGTTTTTTGTACATTTTTATACGTATTCTTACGTGATCGTACGTTTTTGTCCGTTTTCGTCTATTTTTGTTTATTTTCGTACGTTTTCTTACTTTTTCGTACGTTTTCTTACTTTTTCATACGTTTTCTTACATTTTCGTCTATTTTAGTATATTTTCTTACGTTTTCCAACGTTTTAGTACGTATTCTAACATTTTCTTACGTATTCGTAGGTTTTCTTACGTTTTCTTCTGTTTACGACCATTTACTTACGTTTTCTGAAGTTTTCGTACGTTTTTTAAATTTTCTTACGTTTTCGTACGTTTTCTTACCTTTTCGTCTCTTTTCTTATTACGCTTTGTATGTTTTCGTACATTTTGTATTTTTTTCGTACATTTTCCGTTTTCTTACATTATTGTATGTTTTTGTCAGTTTTCGTACGTTTTTGTCAGTTTTTGTCGTTTTCTTTCGTTTTGTACATTTTCATACGTATTCATTCATTTTTTTACGTTTTCGTACGTTTACATTTGTTTTTGTTCATTTTTATACATTTTTGGACGTTATTATACGTTTTTGTACGTTATTATACGTTTTTGTACGTTATTATACGAAAACAGATGAAAACGTAAAAAAGGGACAAAATACGAACAAAAACGTTTTGAAAAATGGACGAAAACGTCAAATAACGGAAGAAAACATACGAAACCAGACGATAAAGTAAAAACGGAGAAAACATACAAGACATATGAAAAAACATATGAAAACGTATAACAACGAATGAAAACGGATGATAATCGTACAAAAACGTTTAAAAAACGTATGAAAACGGATGAAAACGTATGTAAATGGACGAAAACGTAATAAAACGGACGAAAACGTAATAAATGGATAGAAACGTAATAAAATGGATGAAATGTATGAAAACGGTCGAAAATGTAAAAAACGGATGAAAACGTATGAAAATGTAAGAAAACGTAAAAAACGTATGAAAACGTACAAAAACACTTGTGAAAAAGATAAATAAAAAAATAGAATGAATGAAGTACTTCAATATAACAAAAAACAAACGTTCTCTTTCGTGCAGATGAAGACTTTAGATGTACCTCTTCTTCTACAAACATGGTTTGTAGATGAAGAGGTAAAACCTTCGAAAAAACAAACGAAACTTTATTCCTTTAGCTACTTCATCGCTTTTTATGTGCAAGAGGAACAACCATAAAATCTAGTAACATCTTCTTCTAACTTTTGTTGATATTTCTATATGTCTTGCTACATTTATTCAACTTTTAGTGACTTTTTTTGTATCATTAAATGATAATTTTTTTGTAAGTATTCGCAAAAATGTTTAAATTTCGGGACTTTGAAGTATCTTATGTTGGAAGAATTGGTCTCTGTCCGAATAACAATTAATGGTTGTTAAATACACTAGTGAAAATTAAGTTACTGTATGGTCAAATGTAACGACCGCATTTGTATCATGAACATTAGTGTGATTAAAATCTAACCGTTTTCTTGATCTTCTTCCCCTATAGATGAGAGCTTTTCTCATTTTTTCTGACACACCAAAATACTACTTTATCATCTCCTTTAATTTGTCTTGATTCTTTGTGTAGTCGTTCGTAATAGAAAAAATGCACGTATTGATTCACTTTGATAACTCGTTTGTGCTAACGAAGTTATTCGTTGTTGTTATAAGATAGACGTTCATGATTCTCAAGCACCGTAGAAAGTTGTTATATGGATCAAGATATGTAGTCTTTGCGAATTGGCAGCCCTTTGCAGGCGCAAATTCTTCCTGATGATGTGGTTATACGAAACCATAGTTTTGCAGGGGTGTTTGGATACAATTTAACAGTGAAACAAATTGTTGTAAACTAGAAACTGATATTGATGAATTGTTGTTTACAATCGACACTTTCCTATTAATACTACTGAAACGGCATGTCCCAAAGTCCCTGAGAAACATTGTGTCGTTTCATAATAACTGACATAAAAAACTGCTAAAACCTTTTGGGTTTCCTGGGGTACGACCCAACCCATTCTAAAGTTACAGTTTTAACCCATAAATATAAACAAATATAAAACATATCTAATAATGTCTTTTCTAATCTATCATAACGAAATTAAACGTGCCACACATCCGAGGAAGACCCTCACAGAATTCTTGGTCTTCTTCAACGTCTCCACGGTGTCAAATATCTTACACTCAACATAGAAATTCTCGAGGTATATTTATATTACTTCTTAATGTTTATCATGTGCATCTTAGAAATATTTTTTTAGTGTTAAGCTTGGTGGTTTGAGTTTAAGAGGGTGTTTGGCATTTCTTAATTTTTCTTTTTTCTTATGCAGAAAAGCAGTTTGACTGGTTTTTTATTAGGAGTTTTACATAAGCGCTTTTATTCTGGAATTATCTTTAACCTCTTACCGTTTAAATCTAACCTAAAATATAAAGGTTTTAAATACATTCTCACTTAATGGACTTCAAATAATTGTCTGACATGTTACCGAAAATATTAATCATTATTTAGGTATAATATGCTGTACTTTTTATTAGATTATTTGTATATGTGGTTCCTATGCTTAACTAACTTAACAATATGTAACAATTGGGGTAAGTGTGTCATTTTACCTATCATTAAGCAGAGTTTGCCAAACATTAAGAACACTGCTTATCTGCTTATTTTGTTTTTAGTTAGAAGCTAATCCAAATATTTTGTTAAAAAACACTTATTTTTAGTTAGCATAGAAGGCAGAGGCACTTATTTTAGGCAGAACCAAAAGCAGAAAAATAAAACAGCAATCCCGAACACCCACTAAATAAGGTCTGTATTAGTATCAAGTGAGTTAATATTCGGAAATGTTTTAAACAAGGTAAGCTTAAGTATAACCCTTAGATCAATATGAAATATATGTTTACTAAAACCGTAATGGAGCATGAGATCATGGAATCTTTTAAGCTTTGACGAAGACTATTCTCCTTTTCCATAGGAACCAATCACTCAAACTAGATAATAAACATGCTTTGTGACTTCCTGGACGCATTGGTCATTGCTCACTTATTGTTGTGATGTACAAAGAAACATGTACTGAAGTGATAGAAGGGAGTCCTCGTAACAAGATCTCTTTTTTACGCAACGTGTAGCTAAACATGTGAAATGTTTACGAAAAATGAAATGACAGTTCTACTTCTTGCTATCTATACATAATGCTCTTTTGTAAATCTTTCTGCAGCATCTTTCTTCATACGTGGGACTATTCGCACATCAACCTTCTCCGTTTGCTAACTTAAAGAGTTTAACAACATATCGAGAAACCGTATATGAGGACAACATGGCAAATGAGAACGCAGAAATGTCTACTGAACTCAAAAATTATTTGTTACACAGTTCTCCAGGTGCCACCCTTTCAATTGTTTCACGTGAGGTATTTACATCATCAAGTATTTTCTTATCCATCATGCATGATACTTATTGCTGGATATAGTTAATTGCTATCTGTAGATTTCACTGATAATCTACTAGTTCTAAACTATCTAGCTCGTGAGGTCAGTTTCTAGTATGTTGTGTTTGATATCCTGATATGTCAAACTTGAGAGAAGGAGGGAACGTGAAGAGTAGATCAACTTCTGTAACAGATTTATAAATTTTTTGTGACAAATACTAATTTACGTTTTTTAAAGTCTGCAAAATTTGGTTTACTAGAATATGAACATTGCGCATTTGACCTTAATGAGGATAGGCTCTAAATTGACCGTGAGCAGTTTATTATATAAAAGTTAAATAGCACTGTAAAAAGCTTTTTTATAATGTTGTCAAACAAAAATGAAAGTCGCCATGGGTTATTGTTTAAGAAAGTAATGCAACCTTGCAAATATTCTAGGGTAAAGAAGGTATAAAATAAAGAAATAGAGCTGCAAGGGTATATAAGAAGGTATAAAATAAAGATACAAATGTTATAGGAAGAAATGGAGAAACTGTTGAGCTTTTTCTTGTAGCAGTGAATCACATTAGTGATTAGTAAATAGCCATGAGCTGTCTAGCTTTTTTTGCAAGTGAGAGTTCAATCCTGATCTTTGATGTTGTCTTCTTGATTCATATCTATTGTGGACAGATTTGTGGATGGTTCTGAATTGGGACATTTGAGAGAAGGTATCTTTTTACCGTTGTTTTAGATTAAAGCATTAATCGTTCAACGTATTTGTGCTGCTGCATTCTGATTACCTAAAGATTCTTATTAGTGATAGATTTAGCTTTTTGTTTTGATGCATTTGTCTGGTGGAGCCTATGCACCACGTTTGTTAAAACGTGTTGGTAGTACTGCTAAATCTCATAGTGAACCACCAGTGCTAAATATGCATTAGCCGTATTATATTTGGAATTTACGATGACGAATGGAGAGAGTACCATTTTGATAAACTCTATGATATCATCATGCAGGATACTATAGCAGTGAAGAATGTCACATCAGCACAAGACCTCATGACCGAATTGCGGGTTCTTCTAGAGCAAGAAGCAGCTTATACCGAGCCCACCAAGGCTTATATTGGGCGAAGTTTAATAAGCCGTCAGAACTATATTGATGTGCAAATTGAGCGAAGGAAAGCAAAGGTGCTTCTCTTCTGTCCGAAGTTGGAGGAGATGGAAGAATTACTGGAAAGGCTACCTGCATCAAAGAGAGCTAAGGTTCAACGGTGTTATTCTACTCTTCTTGAGGAGTTTGACATTGTCATGGATAAATTAACAAATTTAATAACCCTCTTAATATAAGCGTCTACTTTCGTGAACCTTGCTACAACATATCAGCCGTATACTTAAGAAATTGCAAGTTTTTTACTATTTCCTTTCAACTCGTAGCTAATAAAGATAATCTAATTTTTTTAACTGAAGGTTCTTTTTTTTCCTTTTATTTTCACCAGGCCAATACTTTTGTTATTAGTACAATGCAACAGTCAACAGTCTGCTTGTGCAACGTGGAATACTTGATTTTTTCTAATACTTAGCACGTCTAGACTCAACCACTAAAAAATACGTCTTTTTGAGGTTCATGCCCCTTCCCCTTTTACATTATAATTGTAGTATCCGGCAGCTGAAAGTAACGTTAGATGTAACATTGCTTATAACGAATAGGGGAAGGTTTCTTGGTAAATTGGCATAGATAAATATATATACTATGTAGTTGATTGTTTATAGTGATACATGTGAAACTGAGAGCACAAGAAAATGGTGTGTATTGTTTACATGGTTAGGCCGAGAAGAACTATGATGGACTTTAAGTGATTGACGATAACAACTTCTACGTGGTTAAAGTATAATAAGTTATGCCTGTTTCTGGTTTTTAAACGTTAGTAGTGGCTCTCTATCCTTCACAGCCACTTTAACCTGTGATTTTAAGAAAAACGACCTAAAATGACCCTTTTGTGTGCTAACATGGCTCAAGAATTCCAGGTCTATATCCACACATGCTGGTGTGGAGTAATAATATAAACTATTTTTGTACTAAATGTGGTTATATTTTATACTAAATAAATATTATTGCAGGTTCACATTTATCAGAGAACTGCATGAGTCTCTTTGTAGTTTATTTATAGCTTGTTATTTCGCTTGCATAACCATTTCTTTTTGCTTAATCTTTTCAGAAATGGACTCAAGGTCAGGAGTTGTAGCATGAGTTATCTTTGTAGTTTATTAAAGCTTGTTATGAGATGAACTTTTCAACTATCCCGAATTTTGTTTCCTTTTTGATTGTTTTTCAACTTCATGTTTGACATCACCTACATGAATTTGGTGAAGGTTGTTAACTTTATATGTGTCGTGTTTATTTATCGAGGAAACTAGTTTAAAACCCGTGTAATACACGGGCAAACTCTAAAAATAAGATATATAAAAATTATCTCTATCATAACCAAGTTGTTTGCCGATGTGTGTTTCCTTCTTTCAAAAGCGATGGAGTTTTAGTGTTGTGATCCTGTAAATTAGCATGTCTTTTATATAATTTAGAACTTGTAACCAGCTTTTCATTTATGTTCATATCATTTGTCCATTTTTGAATTGCCAAAACAGAGCATAGATGTTGGACCAAATGCTTGCGTTTGTATTTGTTTAATTACGTATGATTTAGAATTGGTTTGGAGCCAAACGAATGAATTAAAGATATATAGCGGTTGCTCCAAACATATGACGGAAAGTCTTTTCTCAACATACAAAGAGCACGACGGTGGTAACATTGTTTTTTTTAGTAACTTAAGAGGTAAAATCATTGGCAAAAGTACGATTTCAGATGACTTCTCACTATATCTAATGTAGAACACGTAGATAACTTGGCTTTTAATTTACTTACTATCGGCCAAATTTTTGACAATAAGTGAGTCTTATTTACAGAACATGATAGTGAAATAACTAAGGATGATAAGGTCACAGGAAAAGGTATTAGGAAAAATGATTTCTATGTTATGAAATTAGAAAATAAGTCTAAAGACAAATTATGTCTCGCCACTATAGACGACAACTCTACCTTGTGGCATAGAAGACTTGGTCACGCAAATATTTTTTTTTTTGAACGGCAACTTTATTAAAAAAAACTAGCAAGGAGCTAGAAAGACATTACAAAGAAATAAGATAGGGGTTTTTTAACCAATACTCCCAAGAAAAAACCCTATTACATCTACTAGAACACCATAAAAAGGACCAAGAAACAATGTCATCAAAAATCGTCGAACGATTAGGAGGCGAAGCGTCAAAGACCAACTGATTTCGAAGCCTCCAAATCCGCCACCAAGCAACATAAAAAACACCTTCTAAAATAGACTTGAGACGGGAAGAAAGTCGAAAGGATAAGAACCAAGCATCCCAATCCGAGAAAGAACAAATCTCCTGCCAATCCAAATCCCACCAACGACAAATTTTACGAAGAACAACCCGAGCCACGTCACATCGAAAGAAAACATGCTGAACATCCTCCATAGCAGCATTACAAAGAGGACACAGATGGGAATCCAACAAAACACCTCTACGGCTAAGATTGACTCTAGTAGGTAACCTATCACGACGAGCACGCCAAGAAAAAACATTAACTTTAATGGGAATGAATTTTACCCATCTCGTTGCAACATCCGACGAAGGGAGAAACAAGTCATCAATAAAGTTTCTGATGACTTTAACCTTGAACTCTCCATCTCCCGACAAATCACAAGTCCACCTATCTTTGGAAGACGAGAGGACAACCGAGTTCATAATTGAAGAAAGGTCATCCCACTGCTGCCGCTCAGCTCCATCACGCACGTCCCGGCGAAAAGAAGCTGAGACCGAAGAAGCTCCCATTTTATTAGCCACCACAATCTCCTTATCCAATTCGAGAGCAAACAAACGGGGAAACTGAACACAAAGAGGGGCATCAGCTAACCATATATCATACCAAAAACTAGTACAAGACCCGTCCCCAATCCGCTTCTTACAATGCGAAGAAAAATCAAAACCAGAATCTTTCAAAGATTTTACTTCACGTAAAATAGAGCACCAAATCGAGGGTTGATCGGTCACATGAAGATCAAACTTTGAGCCATAAATCGCTTGAATAACTTTACACCATAAAGAGCCATCGCCAGAAATGAAGCGCCACACCCACTTCAACAAAAGAGCACGATTCAACGCGAAGAAACTTGAGACACCAAGACCACCGTTCAGTTTGGACGCTAAGACATTGTCCCAAGCTACCCACGAAATCTTTCTATCCGAAGAATCAACACCGTTGAAGAACTTACTACGGATAGATTCCATAGTCTTCAACACGCCTTTTGGAACCTTAAAGATTGACATATAATAAATTGGAGAGGCCCCAAGAACGGATTTAAGAAGGGTCAATCTGCCGCCTATGGAAAGGGTTTTAACCTTCCATTTAGATAACCGGGCTTGGAGTTTGTTCACCAAGCCAACCCAAGCCGACTTCCGAGACATACACTCCCCAACCGTCACACCAAGATAACGAAAAGGAGTGTTCAAAACAGCACACCCGATCCTATTCGCCGCCTGCACAACAACATTCTGAGAAACCCCGACACCCAAGACTTGGCTCTTAGCAATGTTGATCTTAAGACCCGACGCAAGATGGAAGCAATTAAGAACTTTAACAATATTATGTAAGTTCTGTTCGGACCACTCTCCAATGAACATGGCATCGTCAGCATAAAAAAGATGAGAAATATTAACCGAGCCATGCAATTGAAAACCTTTAAACAGCCCATCATCAACAACACGGGAGAAAGAGATATGTAACGACTCCATAATAAGAATGAAAAGATAAGGGGCCAACGGATCACCTTGTTTCAACCCACAACAAAAAGGGAACTCGGACGTTGGGCTACCATTAACCAATATGGAAGCCATGGAGGAAGTAAAAGTACCACGGATCCACCTACACCAATTCGGCCCAAACCCAAACGCATGAAGAATATCCAAGAGATAATCCCACCGAACCGAATCATACGCCTTAGCAAAATCAACCTTAAAAAACATAGCTTGCTTCTTTTTTCTCTTACACCAGTTTAACATCTCATTTAAGATAAAAGGACCGTCCAATATTTGTCTATTAGCAACAAAGGCCGATTGAGTCTCGGAAACTAAATCGGATATAACAGTAGCCAAACGATTAGCTAAGACTTTCGTGATCACCTTATAAACGCATCCAATCAAACTGATAGGCCGAAAATCATTAACGAACTTAGCATCATTAACTTTAGGAATTAAGGCGATGAAAGACGAGTTACACCCCCTTGGAAACGTACCAGACTTAAAAAAATAGTCGACCGCATCGCAAAAATCCGCCCCGATAAGAATCCAATACTTTTTAAAAAATTCAAACGTATAACCATCGGGGCCAGGAGACTTATTCTCGCCACATCGCAAATATGCGTTTAATCCAATCTTTTTCTTCCAAAGAAATGGTTAGAAATTTAGCTAAACTAAAATATGATAAGACACTTTTTTTACTATCGTATCTAGTTATCGTATAAGCTTTCGCTACCTCAACACGAAAATGTTCATTGCTATTTTGTGGTCCGGTTTCAGTTTTAGCTTCTCGTCAGCTTATCCGAGCACCAGCTGGAGCAACATAAAATGAAGATTCTACTTCTTTTCGATACTGAGTTGCTCAACAATATCATTACCTTTTTGTAACAGTTAGAATGCAAGTCATATTTAGATTTGGTTGCCTAGATTTTGGATACGGTGGCTGCATGTTAATAGCATCTACTCCTTTACGATATGTTGATGAATCTGCCGATGAATTTCAAACGTTTTACTGTAAATAATAAGCACTTTAAACATCTATCGTATAATAAACTATTACTCGTATATTATAAGATTAGTTACTTTTGGATTTATGTCTACCATAATTTTGATTTAATTTCGCAGTTTTACGGAAATTGTGAAAATTTAACTTTGACACCGAAAATATATATCAGACAAATAATCGGATTTCAGGCCCTCTAGCAACGCGCGATCGCCTAATACCTCGTCTTTACATACATAAAATATATATAATTAAATTAAAATTAAAATAAAATTATGTAATACACTCGGTTCAAGCCGAAAATCAAATCGAATTTAAATTCAATTTTCGGTTCTGTTAAATCCAATATGAATTCGGTGCGGTCTAGTTTCTATTTATAAAAAAAAATTAACCAAACTAAATGAACCGAATAAACCGAACAACCCGATATCGTTAACAGAATGGATCATTATTAGGCTAGCGAGTCTTCACAATATCGGGCCACTATCACCATCAACTAGCCCAACAAACCCCAATTCAAACCGGGTAAAAACCGAACCGACCCGACCCGTAATGACAGTCTCACACTAGTCAATGTCTTCTTGAACCCTTGATGACTAACCCACTGTCTTATACTAAACCCTAACTTGTTCACCACCTGCAACAACTAAAACCCTAAATCATTACAATCAAAACCTTAAATCAATCACAGAAATGAATGGAAACCTTATCTTTTAACAAACGATGTTCATCTTTCTTAGAAACAACCTTTTAATCATGTCAAGAAAAACAAGAACATCAAAACCCACATACCATAATTATCATGTAAGCTCATTACTATCCTCTAAAACATTAAAGTCACAATCTTTATTAAACCCCAACAATATAATGTTGTATAACTGTTCATTATCATCTCCATCATGTACCTTTTTATTTTGTGTTAGTACTTTTTTGTGTTTGTTTCGCTATCCTTATTCGAGCAAACCCAACTGTGACGAAATCGGTATTGATAGGGAATCTTTTTGTGATATTGTTAAGAATGAGAAATGGGATGATTTTAGGATTAGGAGATTGTTTGATTCGGTTTTAGCGCCTGTTTGGGTTTCCAGGGTTTTGTTGGAGTTAAAAGATGAGCCTTTATTAGCTTTCAAGTTTTTTAGATGGGCGGAAATGAGGCCCAGGTTTTGTCATACTAGTGAAGGGTATTGTATACTTGCTCACATTTTGTTTTTTCATAGGTTTTATAGTGATGCTCATTGTATTTTAAGAGATTTGGTTGGATTGAGTTCAGATCGTCATTTGCCTGGTTGTGACGTGTTTGATGTAATGTGGTCGACGAGGAATACTTGTCGTTTTGGGTGGGGTGTATTTGACACACTGTTTAATGTGTTAGTGGAATTAGGGAAGTTTGAGGAAGCGAATGAGTGTTTTTTGAGGATGAGGACGTTTAAGGTCCTGCCTAAACCTCGTTCGTGTAATTCGTTTTTGGGTAGATTGACTAAAACGGGTAAAGGAGAGTTTTCTAAGAAGTTCTTTAAGGAAATGATTGGAGCTGGTATTAAGCCGTCTGTATTTACTTACAATATTATGATTGATTATTTGTGTAAAGAAGGTGATGTGGAAGGTGCACAAAGGCTTTACGCTGATATGAAAGTGTTGGGCGTTACACCGGATATTGTTACTTATAATTCACTTATTGATGGGTATGGTAAGCTTGGGCAGTTAGCTGAATCAATGTGTATATATAATGATATGAAGAAAGCCAGCTGCTTGCCAGATGTGATCACATACAACGCATTGATAAACTGTTTCTGCAAGTTTGGGAAAATGCCGCAAGCGTTTGAGTTTCTACATTATATGAAGAAATGTGGGTTGAAACCGAATGTTGTAACTTACGGTACTTTTATCGATGCTTTTTGTAAAGAAGGAATGATGCAACAGGCAATCAAGTTTTTCATGGATATGAGACGGGTTGGTCTTTTTCCTAATGAATTTACATATACCTCTTTAGTTGATGCAAATTGTAAAGCGGGTAATATCGAGGAGGCTGTGAAGTTGATCAAGGAGATGTCTGAGGCAGGTATTACAGTTAATACAGTTACCTGTACAGCTTTACTCGATGGTCTTACTAAAGAAGGTAAAATGAAGGAAGCTGAGGAATTTTTTAACGAAATGCTAAAAACAGGTATATCATCACCTAACGTAAAAAGCTACACGACTCTTTTTCACGGGTATATAAAATCCAAAAATATAAGTAAAGCTATGGATATATGGGAACAAATGGAAGCCAAAAACATCAAACCAGACTTATTGCTATATAGTACTCTCGTCTTAAGATTGTGCAATGATAAAAAGTTTGAAGATGCTAAAGTTATACTTAAGGAAATGAAGAAAATTGGCACTGATGCAAATTTTGTGATGTACACGACAATCATTGATGCATATTTCAAATCCGGACAACCAAAAGAAGCTCTTAAAACGCTTCAAGAAATGATTGATATAGGTATGAACCCATCAGCTGTGACATACAGTGTTTTAGTTGATGGTTTGTGTAAACTTGGAAATGTCCAAGAGGCATTAGACCATTTTTATAAGATGTCAACTGTTGGGTTGGAGCCTAATATCGTTGTTTATACAGCTCTTATTGACGGGCTTTGTAAAAATGATAGATTAGAACTGGCTGTAAAACTTTTTGATGAAATGGTGGAAAAGGGTTTTGTTCCAGATATAATTGCTTACACGTGTTTGATTGATGGTAACTTTAAAAATGGGAATGTTGAAGAAGCTTTGGATTTAAGGGATAGAATGGTGGAAAGTGGTATGAAGTTTGATCTTTTAGCCTATACGTCTTTGATTTGTGGGCTCTGTAGATGTGGTCGAATGGTGGAAGCAAGAAACTATTTTAATGAGATGATCATAAATGGTGTTCATCCTGATGATATTATTTATGGGTGTCTTGTGAAGAAGTATTATGAGCTTGGTAATACAAGAGAAGCCGAGGAACTGCAAAACGAGATGGTTGGAAGGCAACTTATGAATGGAATAAGTGAATAGTGGTTAGGATTCATAATGGATTTGATTCAAAAAAGTGAGAAACTACTTGTTGCTTACAGCTCGGTACACATGGGTATCGTGATACTTAGTTCCAGATCCGAATGTGTGGTTTTAACCGATCAGATTCATATTAATCTCTAAATGTGGATCACGCCTTCTTCAGCCCTGAACTAAGGTATGATAAACTTCTTATCATGAATTTGATTAACCTTTGAGCTTTCATGAACTTATGAATATCTTTTGCGAGTATATAAACTTTATAGAGTTGTGTATCTATGCCTCTTTGTCTCACAGCCACGGATTTCATTTGATACATAAAAAAGGCTCCTTGAATGTCATTGATTATAAAGTGAGTTTTGTGTTACGTATGAATGTATATAAATGTGTATAGTCCTGGACATTGTTGACCAGTATGATGATTCTATCTTTTAGGTAGTTAGTCAATCCATATTGCCTTAGTGGCTTAGTGCTGAACGTTACCGTAGGTATTAGCCTATCCATCTCCCTGAGTGCTGGAATACTTATTGTGAATGATTTAATCCTATACCGAGTCATCTTTACCCAAAAAAAAATCCTATACCGAATCATGCTGATATTTGGTGGATTACAAGTTTACAACGCTATAATGTAATTTTTTCTTCCAAATATAAGTTAAGGTTAGCTGCTTGGTTCGTGCTGAAGTACCATTGCCCTTTATTTTTCTTTCATGTATGAAGTTTTAACCTAATTACTTCCTTAGATGTGGACCATTGATCTCTCTATCATGTGTCTACTTTGTTTAGTACTATGCATGTACTTCATCGTATGGAACACTACAGGAACGCATGGTAAGGTGTCACATATCAATAGCAGCCTTTAAAAAAATTAGTATTCAGATGCGGAAATTGGATAGGCTGTGTTGGATGGTTTGGTTAAAATGGGTAATGGGTGTTTGTTGAAGATATGATCAAATGTGCCATGGATAAAAAATGGTTAGGATGATTGACCTAGTGGATCGTGATACACTGATACCAAACTATCAACCTATTTGGCTATTTAACCTATAACCAACTTATTATGATTATTATGACCCAAGTTAATGGGTTCAGTCAGCTCTTTCTATAAAGTAGCTGAATACGTATGCTAGTTGATTGATGAGATTAATGTGACACAAGTTAAATATAGTCACTTTCTTTGAGTTTGTTTGTCATATCTCCTTTTAGATGCGCTCGTCTGTAGTACAACTAAATTAAGTGGTTCACAGATATTACTAGATTAGCCACTTACATGAGAGAGAGAGGTTTTTGTGGACCTCCCCATTAAGATGAAACAAGGGTTTGGGCGCACTCATTAAGCGGCCCCCCTAATTATGCTCGTGAAATAATCATCGGGGTTTTGTTTCCTAATCAAGGTTCTTCTTCTCCATGCAGTGTTAAAATGAAGCTTCTATCCTACCTCAAGGATTCCATCATTTTCAGCATCGTCCGGTTCCTGTATCTGGTATGCTTTACTTGTAAGTTTTTTATATATCACTAAAGTTAAAGTTATGTATTTGTCACTTCATATTTGTTCCAAGTAAATAGATGTTACTCTGTAACTGGTTCTTATCAGAAACCTCAGTGACCAAGTGTTTCAGTTACATGGTTTTTTTATTTTATTTTGGCAGCATCACCATCAAGTTTTTTCTCATAGCAAAGTTATAATGGGATTCATGCTTTGGCTCTGTACATGTTCGCAGTTTGGAGCTCACGCTGAAGTCAAATACTATAGTGTTAGTACATATATTTCCCGCTGGAAGCCGTTGGGAAAGTTTTGCCAGTAAATTGAGTTTTTGCAAATAGAAAGAACAGCGTCAAAGTTTTGCCTCCACAAAAAATTAGCCACTTAGTGGGTGGCTTTGCTGGTGCTAAGCATCTTCTGCTGCTTCCGTCAGTTACGGGTAGTTGAGTTGTTAGTTAGGAGAGTTAGGTTATGTGCGTCTTAATGGGCGGCTTTGCAGGTGCTAAGCATCTTCTCAAAGTTGAGGGATTTTTGTAATTGTACTGTATCATTGAATTGATTCATTTACATAAAAGTATATCAAATGAATAATGGTCACAGAACTTTGCTTCTCATGTAATTATGATTACTTTCTCACAAGCATACATTTTGAGTTGTATAATTCTGTAGTATTATTTATGCTTTTGAAGGCTACAGAATGCTTATGATAGAAAACAATGCTTTAAAGTAACAGAGACTGGTTCTTTACGGTGGGGGTGTTAGTCGGGTTGGGTTCATCAGGTTTAGGTCATTCGGGTTGGGTTGGGTTGGGTGTTAGGTTTAGGCTAAAAATATCATACCCGAACCCGAGCCTATTTATCTTTTGGACTCTTCTGCTTCCATCCAACTTCTCACTGGATTTTTATCTTTTATATCATCAATCTCCAACACCATTTTCCACCACCCGAAAAGCACCAAAGAAGCTGTAGCTTACGCCTGCAATGACGGTGTTTCTACCTTTCGCCCACCGAGATAAAAGGAAAAGTTAAAACAACACGTTCATGAACTTGATCGACAAATTAATCAAGACTTAAATCTAATGGAGTATATGACTATTCTAATCTGATAGGATTCAAATCTAAGCTATACGAAGCTTTAGTAACCAAAAAGTTGTGATTTTGACCACAAAAACTTCTTAAGTTTTGTTTTTAAAATCTTTCGAATGAGGTAAAAAAAATGAGCAAATATTCGTTAGACGATGATGTTTTGATTCGTGAAAAACTTTTGAAATCACTCAATCATCCATGCGAATGATACCAATTGTTAAGAAAAAAATAAGCTTGATATGTATAAATTCTAGAGTTAAGTACATTTTTGGTCCTTGTGGTTTGATGCGTTTTTCACTTTTGGTCCAAAATTCAAAAAAGTTTTGGTTTTGGTCCAAAAACATAGTTTCGTTCCACTTTTAGTCCAATCCCGTGAATTTGGACTAAAAGTGGAACGAAACTATGTCTTTTGGACCAAAAGTGTAACGAAACTATGTCTTTTGGACCGAAAGTGGAACGAAACTATGTGTTTTGGACTAAAACCAAAACTTTTTTGAATTTTGGACCAAAAGTGAAAACGCACCAAACCACGAGGACCAAAAATGTACTTAACTCTAAATTCTAAAGAGAGGCGAATTCTCAAAGAGAGAAAGGGAGGGAAAACTTTAACTTCATTACGGGAACCACACCTCTTCAATTAGGTGGGGAGGAGTATGGCGCGCTAGCATGCGAGTCAGAGCGTGTTTGGAAGGACTCGAACCTACAACCATTTAGTTGGCGAGCTTCTCACACATAAAGGATACCATCGAGACACAAACCCTTTAGTAAACTTGTGTTTTTATTATATTGGTATAGTATTTTCTTCGTCTTAAAAGTTAAGAAAAAAAATATTTATTAGGATTTTGAAATTTGCTAAATCTATTAAAAAACATTTTTACCTTTCGACAATTTTTTAATGTTTTTTATTAAATTTTATAAATAATAATTTTAGTTAAGGGTAATATGTTAAATTTTTAACAATCTACTTTTTTTTAATGAAAAAATAACATGCGATATGCTAAAAAAAGAACGACGAACAAAAATATCCAGTTATCAAGTTTTTTAAGTAAGAAAAAAAATAAGAATTAAATATTTTTAGCCAAATTTTGAAAGCAGAATTAATAAAATCATCATTTTTTCAATCTTGTTTTTCTTTTTTAAATTTTAAATGGGTTTACTTTTTAACTTTTGCTTTAGGGGCACAAAATAAAAAAGACTTGACAACACTCATTAAGTGGTCTTCATATTAAGCCCTATAATCATTAACCGACCATTCAAAAAATGACACGCAGTCAGTAAGACCCAGTATTTTTTTTTTCTTTTATTTTACTATTTCTTACACAATGGAATTTCCACAAGGGCAAAAATGTAAATTGACACTAGAAGGGTAGTAGAAAACGATCCATTTGACTGGTTTGGTAGGTGGTACGGACATCACTCATACAGGCTCGGTTTAATCTTCCCGGCAGCTCAACCTCAGGTTTGGACTTTGCTTTCCTCCCTAATCTATCTATATTTATAGCCGTTATCTTTCAAACTCACGAGCAATAATTTAGGGGGGTGTTTGTTTCGGCTTATGATACATAAGCCCATTTGATCTTATATTTCATAAGCCCTAATTTTTTAGCTTATTTTGAGACTTGTGGGCTTATATAAGTTTATTCTCAAAATAAGCCAAAAAAATTAGGGCTTATGAAATATAAGCCGAAATCAAATTTGATTTGGCCTTATATTTCACAAGCCTCGATTTTCTGGATTATTTTGAGACTTAAGGGCTTATATAAGTTTATTATATCTGAGTCTCAAAATAAGCCAGAAATCAAATGGGCTTATGTTTCATAAGCCGAAACAAACACCCCCTTAATTTAATCAATACCCAACTCTAAAAACACATTTTATCTAATCTTTTCAGTCAAAGATTTCATCTTTATGCAAAAACAAAAAATGGGTATTTGTTAGATCACTTAAATAAGTGTTTAATTTTGTGGGTTTTTTATTTTGATGTGGTTTTTTTACATCGGGGTGAAATTGTTTTTATGAATGGGAATTTAGGGGGTGTTTGGGTTGGCTTATTTTACGAGCTTATTGGCTTTTTGAGATTTGGAAAAGAAGATAAGCTCACTTTTTTGAGCTTTTCACCTCATGGACTTGAACAAGTCATAAGTTCAAGGCGGGAAGCTAATACCCCCTTAATTTAATCAATACCCAACTCTAAAAACACATTTTATCTAATCTTTTCAGTCAAAGATTTCATCTTTATGCAAAAACAAAAAATGGGTATTTGTTAGATCACTTAAATAAGTGTTTAATTTTGTGGGTTTTTTATTTTGATGTGGTTTTTTTACATTGGGGTGAAATTGTTTTTATGAATGGGAATTTAGGGGGTGTTTGGGTTGGCTTATTTTACGAGCTTATTGGCTTTTTGAGATTTGGAAAAGAAGATAAGCTCACTTTTTTGAGCTTTTCACCTCATGGACTTGAACAAGCCATAAGTTCAAGGCGGGAAGCTAATAAGTCGAAATAAGCCGATAAGCCTGTTAATTAAGCTAATCCAAACATCCCCTTAGATTATAGAAATGTGTGTTAAATTTGTGGGTTTTTGATTTTTAGGATTCAATTTGATGTCAGCTGATGCAAATTTGGAGGTGGAGAAGAATAAGAGGATAAGAAAGCGTGTTTTTATTTGTTGGTGATATGAATAGATAAATGAGAATTTAGGGTTGTGATTTGACCGTACGGTTTTAGGTCTGCTGATGTAAAAAAATAAAGGTGTTGGGCTTGTGGATTTTTACATTTTGGGTTTTTGTTTTGAAGCTGTTTGTGTGTTTGTAGATAGATGGGGAGTAGAGTTCCAGTTCAGCAGTACAATTTGAGATCACCTGATGCATACATAGATGGGCATTCGTTGCATGATCTCAATAGTGTGGATCAACGTTCGGGGGAAATTATTGAACCTAAAATTGACCGTGATTCTGTTAACAATGAAAGCTTAGACAATGAAGACGAATCTGGTGCAGTTGTGAGTTTCTAATAGTATTTTATTGCTTACAGATTTCGATTATATGCCTACAAATGTTGATAATATATCTGATATTTAGAAGTTTGGTTCACCATTTGAACACACAATTTCATATGCACTTCATAGTTCAGTTATCCTGATACTGATATCATATCTTAAAGGGTGTTTGGGATTACGTCTGCAAAACCGATTGTCTACATATTTTGTTTCCAAATCGCATATAATCATTCTTTGACTGTTTAGACGAAGACCGTTGATTCTGGATTATCCAATAATATTAGGACTAAATCACAGACCTTAAGTAGCTATAAAAACTGATTACCGAATTATCACATCACGCATAATCTATTTCAGAACGCAGCCCCAAACACCCCCTAAGGGTCACAAAACACTGTTGTTTAGTATATCTTAATGTACTTTGTCCGTATAAGTGTTTGTTCCGCATAATGCAGGATTGCATGCATGAAAGCTACCAGCATCCTTTAGCACATCACAACGTAGGGGTTGATGGAGGTCATTCAAGCCTTGATAGTAATGGTTCTTCAAGGGATGCATATGATATTATGTCACTCAATGGTATCTTTAATCTCTTATTCTGTTTTCATCTTATGAATTATGATTCAATGACTAAAAGATTATTCGAATTCATTCTTCTATAGACGTTTCACCATTAGAAACAGCAAGAGCCAGATTTGTGGATTTTGTTGTGGATAACTTCATTAGCTCACATGTAGTTGAAGTAACGGATTCTGAGACTAACGGTATATCTCAATCTGTGGAACAAGATATTAGCAAGAGAAAAGCAAGAGACGTTCAATATGAAGGTGATCCACGGTTTGTATTGCCATTAATGTATGTGGCAAATATGTATGAAACTATGGTTAATGAAGTAAATATGAGACTATCTTCATTGGATGGTATGAGTGAAAAGACCATTGGAGTGGCACTTGAAGCTGCTGGTGGGTTGTATAGGAAACTTGCAAAGAAATTTCCCAGAAAAGGTATACATTTTCTTTTGTTAGTTGTTTTATTTAAAAGCTAATAACGTTAAAACCGCTAAACTTTCTCCATCTTATCGGTTTTAAACCAATAAAGTTTATTTCTTTCGCAATGGTTTAGCCCCTAAATATCTGTCATTGAAGGATTAAACCACCAAAATGGTGAAAGTTTAGTGGTTTTACAATTATTAACTCCCTAGTTAACGACATAAATTTATTACTATGGAGAGCAGGTTCTTGCACATTTAAAAGACGGGAACTTGCAACTTCGTTTGAGACAAGGTCAAGATTTCCTGAATTAGTAATCCAAGAAGAGAAGCGGGTTCGATTTGTTGTAGTTAATGGTTTGGATATTATCGAGAAGCCAACTGTGGCACATATGGATGATGCAGAGTGGTAAGTTCAAGTGTTGACTAATACTTTTAAATGATATCATTTATCATTCAATTGAGTGCTCCAGAGTTATACAATTATTGTGCTTTCAGAAACCATATACCCTATTTCATTACTGTATTGCTTTAGGAGAAAGATTCAGACTATAAGATTGTATCCAGTCATAATTGATTTGACTATATGTGTTAAAATTTAGGTTTAAGAGGTTGACTGGACGAAGTGATGTGGCAGTCTCTCCTCGTGACTACAAGTTTTATGCTCCAAGGCACAAGTATAGGCGTTCTGGACAGAATCCTGTTTCAAGCATTTCTGGTTTCCCTGTAAGTTTAATCCTGATTTTCATAGGTGACACAGTGGGTGGGTCTGGTACTCAGGTCGTGGTTGGGTAATGGGCCAAAACAGGTTAAATACTTGGTGCGTCCAATAAGATTACAATAGTTAGATTATCACAATAATTAAATAATTTTTCAAGTAAATTTGACTTGGGGTTCTATGCTTTAAAAATACATTTTGGGCGACTTTGGACTTGTTTGACCCATTAGACCCGTTTCCATTTAAGCTGTGTTTTCTGTTACTTTACCTCTTTCCGTATGCTAATTTTAGTATCCCTTAACATATGCCATTTTAGAATTTTCCTGGCGCTGATAATTCTTCTCCGATGTCTGTTACTCAAGACTATCAATCTCTTACTGAAGTAAGATCCATTTCTTTTAATCATGTATCATATATATATATATATATATATATATATATTTGAAATTTGAGTCCGAGTAATTTAGCATGAAATGGTGCATTTATTTTTCTCTTATCTTTTGTCTATAATATTATTCAGCCACATAATCCGCAGCAGACACCATCAAAACAGCATATGCAAAGCCTTCCACAGGGTCGATATCATATCGTGAATGAGAACCATCAATCTATAAGTCATGGTCAATATACTCAACACAATCAATGTGGTTCGTCGTCACACCTTCCTGAGATCGGCCCCACTCAGTGTACCCCTACCATGTCTCAACAGATGGGTTGTTTACAACCACTTCACCTTGGAGGCCGATTGCATATACTGGTATTGTTTCTCTTTGTTTTATTGCTATATTGTTAGGCGTTAATAATAGTTTGATCCTCAAACTTCCCATATAGCTGTTTAACCCTTCAACGTTTTCTGGCAATGTTTTTGTCCTTAACTTTATTTTCGCCCCTTAACTTTTTTTATCAACTTCTAGACAAAAAGTTATATAAGACAACAAACAATAAGTAAATTAAGGGACAAAAACAGTAAGTAAATTAAGTTAAAGGATAAAACAACATTACCTAAAAAGGTTAAAAGTGGATTAAATAATTATTAATCCACTTTTATATGATTGTTCACTCGTTATAGTTTATTATTGTTTGCTGCATGTTTTTATTATAGCCAACCAGCCCTGCAAAGTTCTGTGATGAATGTGGTTCCCCATATTTGCGCGAGATTTCCAAGTTCTGCTCAGAATGTGGTGTAAAGAGGCTGGGAATATGACGTTTTCCCGTTCTTTGTGTATACAAGGCAGTGTGTGTGGTTGTAGAGCTTGGATCTATGGTTAAATACTCACATCAGGGTCTGACAATTTGTGGTTGTAGTTCTGCTCAATTTGTAATCAATGTTGTTGTGTTGCTTGTAATACAGAGCCTCTAGCAAGATTACAGTTTGATGAGTTGACTTGGTAGCGTTTATTTGTTGTGTTCTGAGTTTTTACTGAATGTACAAAATTTTATGGATAGTGCTGGTTTCCAGCTTAAAGTTGTTGGTAATGAAAGAAGTTATGGTACGTATTGAGCTTATGGTACAAAATCTGGTTCTGGAAAGTCTAGTTTTGGTTATAAGCCAGTCACTCAGATCAGTTTCTAAAACATGTATTTTACTTGCACATCGTATTCAAAATATTTCCATGAATCCTTGTAGTTTACCATGCATATTATTGTCTTCTCACTTGTAATGGTAAACATATGGCTGCTCAGTGCTCATGTATCCACATTTGTAACTTATAAAGATCTCATCTTGTGGAACTGTACCGTAGTTTTTTATTTTTTCTGTTGTTTTTTTTTTTTTGAACAGAGATTTCATTTCACTCCTCACAAATGGAGGTAAATTGAACAGAACAAGTTACATCGAACATAAAATCGAAACCGATTTGCCAAACAAAATACACAAGGTAACAAGTTGAGCCAAAACAAAACATACACCATAATGGTTGTGACAGACGACAGCAACACCATACAAGGGTGGGGGAATCACCAAGGTGAGCTTTTGGTAGCACAACCATATGAAGGTGTAGCTTGACAAAAGTACAAACTGAACATCCCTAAAGACGCCAGGCGTAAGCCACACAGATCTAAAGCCGAAACCCAAGGCAGCAGCAAGCCCTAGATGGCAGACCGCAACAGTTCTGAGCAGAAGAGACCGGATGGTAACGGATCTGAGCAGCAGCAGTGGAGATGACGGATCTGTGGGGTAAAGGCTTTTATTAATGGGAAGGGGAAAATGTACAAGAACGAGCAAAGGAAAAGGAGGCCAACAACGGCCGGCTAAAGTCGTACCCACGAAGAATGCTTTGGTGTGTGTGTGTGTGAGAAGAGAGAGAGAGGTATTGGCCGTGTTGAATACAATGTAAATAGGCAAATTTATAGGCAGTGCTGAATGATACCTATAAAGAACCTAAAAAACAGGTATAGATCAAACATAAAGAACAAAAAGAATATGATTAGAAAAAAAGCAATAGTACTTACACTAGCTTTTAGAAATAATAATAACAACCAAATAATATAACTATCTAAAAAATACACATATCACAGGATTCCTTGAACTGAAAATGTGGCACGGTAGCCTAAAGCACCTGCGATCCCGCTTCCAGCTATGCATTTGAAGACTTTGGTGCGCAAGGGCAGATGATCAAAATGTCCCCCTCTTTTCAACACGGAACAATCACGGCTGACGATCTAATATCAATCTTGTGAACTTGAAGCATCAACTGCACTTCGTCTTCATTGGTGCTGTTTTGCTTTCCCTTTATCATTCACCAACCACAGTTTATTGTAAAGCCACTCCCATAAAGCATATGAACACAGTATACTATACAATATAAAAAAATAAAAGAAAATTGAGTTGATAGGTAGGAAAAAACAGTAAATCAGTAATGGAGAAGATGAAGCATACACACATAGACGCCCTAAGCTTAATCGTACTTCTGAGTTCCAATACAACTTTACTTTGTAGTCCTTGCTAACCGTGTGTTAAAAACGAGCGACATCCAGAAATTCCGTGTCAAAGTTGTAAAAATAGCTGGAGGAATAAGAAGCAAGAATACTAACACCAGGACGAAGTATAACAAAAGAAGAACTCTAAGTTGAGCTGAGATAGTGTCTGGTAATATGAAGCATATATTTTATCCATCCTAGTGTTAAGCAATATTCAAGTTGATCATAAAATTATCATTTGGAGTTATCTTAAACCCCATCGCCATTATCATATCTTCACTCGCCTATGATACTATTAGTTAATAAGGTCGACGCAGAAAGCATTTCAATAACATAAGTTCCAAGAGATACAACCCTACACTCACCTCAACTTGTCTGAAGGACTAAAACGACGCTTGAATGCAAAAGATAACGCATTTGACGGCAGTAAAAGGCTTGGGATAAAGGTTGTTTGTTCATCCTGCAACAACAAACAAAAATTAACTTATACTGTATAACAAATGGCTTTAGATTCAAATTATGCACTTAATGGGGGATCAGCAAGTACTAATACCTTGTAAGCGTATCTTAAATTCAGATTATCATTCATATACTGAGCATTGCAAATTCCATTAAGAAGTTGACCTTTGAACAATGCGCTAACTGCCAACTTCGGAGCTGCTACTTCTTCCTCCTCTCCCTGGTCCTCGTACTCCTCTAACGACACTTCACCATAAGGAAATCTTAAGGTTGCTTTTGGCTACACCACAGAGAAAACGTCTTTTACATATATTTCATGAAATCTCAAGATTAGTGGCATAAAGATGGACGAACAGACACTGACCAAACCAACAACAGATGGAAGTTGAGAAGTCAGCTCGAGTTTGCAAGCAGGAGCAAGATCAGCGACCATCGTCACCTCTCCTACCTTCTCCTGAAAAATAGCATAAAACAGTATTATCAGTTGATCTCTAAATGTGAGTGAATTATAAATAATGATTGATATGTAGAGAAATACCATACCCTAACATTATGAGCTGCAGTAAGGTTCAAACCAGGAGCTATCTCGAGAGAGCTATTAACGAGTGCATTGTTTTCTTGGATGTCGTAGTAGCAGGATAGATGTTTCGAGGTGAAGGTTAATTGAGGATCCGAGAGATGTCCCTTGTTGTTGTTGTGAAACGAAAGCTTAAACTTGGCAAGACTGTCGAACAACTTGCAGGATACCTTGTTGAAGAAAAGACGCGTGTCGCTATCGAACTCAGTTGTCACTCTGAGAGACGGTAACCGCCGAGCTGCGGATGTGTGTGGTCCGCCAGCAGAAGCATCATTGACATTTGATGGAAGACTTGCAGAATTAGGGTTCGATGATACTGATTCTACCATCTCCCTTTTATCGGTTTCTTCTGCCTGCTTAGGTTAACAACTTTCTAAAGCACCTATGCAAAAACCTATAGCTAACATAAACTAAATGCTCACAAGCACCAACTTACAGCAGCTGGAAAAATGTAAATAATAAACACGTTCACTTATTGCACTAACATAATCTAATGTTTGAAATAAATAAGGATTGCCATGGTTGAAAAACGGTGTTGGTGTTTGTTTGGTTGTCTAGAAACGGAAACTGGAACAAATTCCCAAGCAGCCAAGATAGCGCAGTGTATCCAATTTAGCCTCTAAAAGAGAGAGTGATATCTATACTAGTGTTTTAGAAACGTGAAACAAAGTATGCGTTAGAAATCACCATAATTACTGATCACGACATTTAATTGTGCAATAAGACAACCAAATCAAACTCTCTTATGACCCACTATAGGAGCCAACACCATGACTAAGGGGGTGTTTGAATTAGCTTAATTTGCCGGCTTAGGAGCTTATGTGTATCTGGAAAAGCTCATAAGCTAACAATAACCCAAAAGGTGAGCTTGTGGATTTTTAGGAATATAAATGAGCCTATAAGCCGGAAAAATAATGTAACAACCCGTCCCACATCGTATGCTAAGACATTACAGTACGTTATAAGCTTAAAGCGATTGGCTACTAGTATCCTTCCACCAGTTGCTTTCGGCTTTGAGAGGCGTTACAAATAAGGGGGTGTTTGTTTCGCCTTATATGTGGGTTTATGAGCTTATTTGATTTCGGCTTATATATCATAAGCCTCAATTTTCCGGCTTATTTTGAGACTTGTGGGCTTATATAAGTTTATTACCATATGATAAACTTATATAAGCCTACAAGTCTCACAATAAGCCAGAAAATTGGGGCTTATGAAATATAAGCCGAAAACAAATAAGCTCATAAGCCCACATATAAGACGAAACAAACACCCCCTAAGCTGATCCAAGAACACCCCTCAAAACCAAAATTACAGCCCATAACAACCCTAGAAAACAAGTTTCTAATACCCCATTTCAACCTTAACATATCAAATCAATTTCTTTTCTTTTTTGGGTAACTCAACCGGGTAAAGCCCTCCCATTTCATGAATATCAAAATCAAATAGAACAACTGTTTGGAATATTAACTTTTTTACTAAAACCACAACAAAATAGAAATTTCTAGAACATGAAAACATAAACCCAATTAAATAATCAAAATTACAGCAAAGTTAAGGGAAATTTGAAATATGAATCGGTAGAATTCGGACCTGGAAGTAGCAGTGGATGTGAGAGAGCGGTGAGTTCGAGGGTATAATGGTAAAAAGGATTGTAGAGCAATGTGGTGGAAGAAATATCAACTCTACAATTTCAAAATATTGTTTGATTATTAAATCAAAATAATCAAATTTACTTTTTTATTATTCTTGTTTTTTAAATTTCTTAATCAATCAATATATCATACTTCAAATGGTCTAATGGTAAGGTCTTTAACATTTAAACGTTCAAACCTTGCTAGATGTGTACATTTAGGGTGGCTAGAGAAGGGTCGGAAACGGTTCCGAGATTAACCCAGTGATATCACGTACATCTGAGTCAAATAAGTTCGCCCTGACCGAATAACTTGAACAGGATAAACTACATCAACTTTTAATCAATATATCCTAGAAAGTTTTTGTAATAAATAAATAACTTTTAATATATCCACTCGCGGAATTTTACGTGATTTTTTTTCTATATATTTCTTTTTTTATAGATTGTTTTTAAAATCGGTAGGTATCTACAAAGTCTATTCATTTAATTTTTCCGTTACACAAACAATCCACAAATCTAAACTTAGAGATCGTGTATGTAATCGTAAGTGTCGTTACGCGAACAATCCCTAAATTTTAACCAAAAGACTCTTTCCGTAATCACATTTAACGGGAGGGACGTATTTTTGCAAATTTAAGGTTTTTTCGCAACACATATAAACCGGAAGGACATTTCTGTATTTTTTGTTACGCAAACATCTATACTACATTATAAAGCATTTTGCACCAAATCTTGAATGTTGAAAAATTAAGTAGTACAAATTCTTATGCACATTGTACAACATTTTATGCAACCAATAAAATTCTGGCAAACAATATAACACCCTCTTTAAAAGCCATTAACAAGGTTGTTACATTTTAAAAGCCTGTTACGTTTTAAGACCATTAAAAAAGATGTTAATGCCTTTGAAGTTATAACTTTTATGATTAATGTTATTTATTATGGAGTTACAACTCTTATGATCAATGCTTTTTATGATGGAGTTACAAAATAACACATATATATAGGCATACGTACACAATTGATTCACATGTATATGCACACACGATCCACATGAAATCATATATCTCATCAACTTCTCATTATGTATTCAACACTAATATTGTTTTTATTATGATTTGTAAAACTTGTTGCAGAAGGTAGATTGTGCATACTAGCTTCATGTTAGTTTCGGTTTCCAATAAGGTAAATCTTAAGCCATAACATGTATATTATCTTTGGAAGATTTGAGCAAAAAAAGAATAGGTAATCAAACATTCGTGTTATTCATTCCATATGTTTTTTAGCTGTTTATTTATTCAATTCGAGATGAGTTGCCTAACTCCATGCATGCATGCATGGATAAATGTTAAAGCAGTCCCAAGAGTTGAAGCAAAACGCACACCACGATTGCTATTTGCCGCCTCCAAGTATGTTCCAATTACACATGTTTCTGTTTTTATGTTTGATTCGATGTATTAACTTTTGACCTTTTTTCAGCGACAATTCACTCTTTTTTATTGTACGACATGCTTCAAAAAACACAGATTTCGCAAAAAGCTTAAAGAAATTGGAAATGAGCTTAGGGCTATTAACCGTCGCCGAAACAATATCGACACATGCTCTTTGTTTGGCACTTGAATACGAGATATGCCCATGGTGTTCTTTTGTTTCCTTTTTTTTGTAAATTAGTTATTTTTGATATAAATGGTGGTTAATGGTTATGATTCTAATTTTTATAATAGGTCGTTTTCTGTGACATTGTGTTTTGTGCCCTGAAGTAGCACCCCATTGTTACCATTCCGCTGCGACCAGATTTTTGCGGGTGTTACAGATTGGTATCAGAGCCAGGTTATAAGGAACTAGGTCATTTTCAAAACCTAGACTATGACCATGTTTTTCAAATATATTGAGTCTTTCCTTGTTTTATCCGATATCCGCGCACGCTTGCTCCCAGGTAACTTATAAGCTCTCTTTTGCATCCCTACTACTATTACATGGATAATGAGTATTTAATACTAGACTATGATTTTGTTATCTTACGTCTATCATATGACGTCTTACTATTTATCTTATATTGGTCTGTTATATATAAATATTAACCACTCCGATTTCCGCGTACTTCCTGATTTCTCATTTATTCCCTTTAGCGTCAATACTGGCATTATATAAGGATACCTATATATATGGCTTATTTTCTTTTGATCTCCTATGATTAACTCCGAAGCATTTACGCGACTTTACTTTATTCCCTTTTGATGATATCGAAAATTCGGCATATTTTGTAAATTCTACTAGTTACTTTACCATTCGACTCCGAGTTGGAACACTCTTCTTATGCTTTTGAATCGCATATGTTGTTTTGTAATCCATCGTTTTGAAGCCTTCCAGTTGATGGGAGTATGACAATTAACTTGTCACCTCATACGTGTCACCTTGGAGAACCTACATTTAGAACACGACACTTTACGTTCATTTCGTTGATTGAATAAATCTTTACGTTCATTTTCTTTGACAACTTCTGCATTTGTTCGGATATTCTTGATACTTGTTGTGACCTATCACTTTATAAACAATCTCGATGTCAACCCATAAACCATTTTGCTATCATTTTGTTGTCACCCTATGAGCTACTTCACGTTCACTTCATTGACTATTTCATTTCGTTGTAAAACTATTTGATACCATTTCATACACCACACTATTTTGACGAAAATGAGCATTGCATCGTTGGCCCTCAAATATACATAGCCTAGTCGCCTATGTATATTTGGTGCATAGACTGACTACCTATGCATTAAGGAAAAACCATGTCATGCTAAGAATAGTCACTTTAAAACCTACACCTCTTTATCAACACAATTCCGGAAGAAATTTCCGCATCGCTTCTCTAAACCGTACCCTCTTCAGGTGTTGCAACCTGAGCCTTGAGGACAAGGCTCTTCTAACCGGAGGAGATTGTAACATTTCATATTTTCAGGTCATTTTATGACGTTATTTATTTCGTCATAATTTCACCATTTATTTTATTTTAGTTTCGTACTCGTTTGCTTTTAATTCTTATCATATAATTAAACCGCGTAAACTAAAAATCAACAGACCCAACAAATTAAAGTTTACGTCAAGTAATAATTATATTATTTTTTACAAAAGTAATAATCAACTTTTTATATTTTATTTTTATTGGTTGCGTAAAACGTTGGCAATAAAATACATTTAGGCATACCCGGAACCACCAAAACTTTTCTACGCTTCAACAAATACCCATGATTATACCCAATGCCTAAAGTTTTATCAAATATCACCCATATTAACATTGTTAGTCATATTGTGCATAAAATAAATAAGCTAGATCATACACATTACAAGTTTTACCTTTATGATAAAAAACTACAACTTATATCTTCAATATAATGCAAGATATTTTGCAAGACACCAAAAATAATCTAGTACATCCCCCCTCCTCCTTATTTTCGTGGGATGCTTCCCATATTAGGGAACCATGAGCACACAAACACTTAGCTAGGACCATGTATAAACTCTAGCCATTAATACCTAGCTCATGACTAGTTAGCAAGACCAAAGACCCCTAAAACCTCCTTTTGTTTTACGCATCTTGTCTTGGACTTTTGCAAGCCATTTAGACTAGCTAAAGGGAGGGGGGGGTTTATATACATAGGCATACTAGTAGTTTATCCACACACTCATGGCATAACACAAAAAAAAAACTCACAAAACTCTCTTGTCTCTTCCTTCATGTCACCGGCAACAAACAACCTTTAAAATTAATGCATACCTTGTTTTCCAGTCATAAAGTATTAATACATCCTTCCTATGAGAACCTAAGGTATTTTGAAGGGTTGATTAAGTATTTTCAAGTGTTGAAGCAAGAAAAGCAAGATTAGGGTTGTCATTAGAAAAATTTAGTTTCAAGATTGCAGTTTGGTTTTATATCTAACAAGGGAGTTTGATACTTTGGTCATCACACTACATCTCATTAGGTTATCTATAAACCTTTTATGTCCTTACTTTTCTCCATTTTATGGTATTATAAGTTTTTTTTTATAGCAAGAATCACCATTTAGGAATTTTGAACATGTAAAAGGGATTCTTACTTGTGATTATGATTTTTAACACTTTTTTCATATGAACTTGTGATCTTGGAATATATAATATATATGACATAAGTATATTATGAGTTATAAAGGAATTATGGTAATTATTTAGTTGAAAAGTATAGAAAGTAAGTTATAAAAACAAAGTTATACGAGTTGGACCTTTTTTTCAATGGGACTGATTTGGGTCGACTTTTGAAAACCGCTATATAATGTTTATTAGAAAGATAGTTTCACCTCATGAGTTTCCAAATATTATAGCTAACCTTGAAAAACCGCCTTATAATGAAAAAGATACGATAAAAATACGATTTATGTTAATACCGGGTGTTATAAAACTATTTTTACTAAAAAATTACTATTCATGACAGAAACTTTTATATTTTTAAACTTCATAAATCAATAAAAACTTTCAATTACGAGAACATGCTCGAAAGAATCGCTAAAAACGAAACTATAACAAATAAAATACGACGTTTACGGGTTTTACGATAACGAGAACGATAAAAATAAATTAGGGTCTGGTGTGAACAGTAAAATTTACTGTTCACCAGAAGGTCAAAAGTTCAAAAATGTAAATTTATGATAACTCGTCTTAATACGAAAGCGTGGGCATAAGAAACGTTAAAATCGGGCTTAAAACGCGACCGTTAGGTCGTTTACTAACACGAGAACGAAAGAGTGTACAAAAGCCGGAAGCAAAGCCAGAAAAAGTCAATCCTCCAGTCAATCTTGGTCAACAGAAGTCAACAAAGCCTAAAATATTCCAAAATAACCCCTCAAGTTTCAAAAGTTGCAAAAATAGCCCCTTTAAACCTAAATGGGCCATGACCGGATCCAAAAGCCCAAAACCTTAGCCCACACCCTTTTTTATAAACCACAAGGGCCATTCTTGCCAACTCTAAAACTCATTTTTACACTACACTTAGAATTAACAAAGACAAGTGTAACACCCCCAAAATCAGGTAGCAGCGGAATGGTAACAATGGGGTGCTACGTCAAAGTACAACAATCAAGATATAGGAAACGATCATAAATGGACGTTTAAGACAAGATTTCATTCGATGCCATAGCAAAATATCAGAGTTTATACATTAGGTCCCATACGTTTTATAAGTCATAAACATTTCACATACATTTTTAATTATACCAAAAGTTTCATAATACCAAAAGATGACTTAAGTTTTTAAAGATAATAAAAGTTGCATTGAATATAGATAAAACACAGAATCCGTCTTCATTGATATCCGCCACGGCTCCCCTCCAATCTTCATACCCTAGGACCTGAAATTACATGCTAAAAGTCAACACAAAGGTTGAGTGAAATCATAGGTTTATCGGTAAAAAGGGTGGACCACAAGATCGAAGTAATAGTAGACTCTGAAACACATTCAGTAGTCCAAAACGTTTATTATTGCACTAAGCTCATGACCCCGAAGCCTTAACTAGATTTGTGCCCCAATCAGAATATAGGATGCTTGCCAACAACCTAACACCTCTCAATGTTAAATGCACCTTGATCAAACTAGTGACCCAAGGAAAGGTGGGGATTGTCAGTCCCGATAGATCTATCCACAACACTCGCGCTTACTACAATAGCAATTAACGGTTCATGATAAATAGGGACTTCACGGCAATAAGGTAACTTAGCAATAATATTCAGGCAGTAATCTGGATAGCATACACTTTGTAAACACTTTGAAAACACTTAGAAAAACACTTGTGTCCAATAGTAAAACAAGCAATGTAATTCACCCCGTAGATTTTGTAAAACAATCACGTAGTAAAAAGGGGGCTATGAACTCACCTCGAGTGAATGGTAATCAACAAGTATTCACAATAGAAAAATGCGTCACGAAGGAATCCGAAGGCAACCTAATCCAATATAGGTCGTATAAGTACTAAACACTTTGATTATTTATAGGTCGTATAGCTCATCATACTATCGTTCGGGCTATCATAATTAAGAGGTCATGTAGTGACGTATGAGGAGCTAGGACACTTTAAATCGTAAATCCAACAACTCGTCGATACGCCACCCCGAAGAGGCCTCATTATGAAACTCCCTAGTAATATAGCACTTTGCTTAACTAATACCACATATAGGTCTATATAGTTCAATCACCATCTAATTGTTTTGGTAAAATTGTGTTTAATAAGTTAAAACGTTTATAATTACCGTTGTAGTAAAACTGGCGTAACTTTCGCGTTTTAAGCCCGATTTTGACGTTTCTTATGCCCACGCTTTCGTATTAGGACGAGTTATCATAATTTGACATTTTCATATTTTTGACCCTCTGATGAACAGTACTTTTTACTGTTCACACCAGTTATAAAGTTATTTTTATAGTTTTAATTATCGTAAAACCCGTAAACGTCATATTTTATTCGTTATAGCTCCGTTTTTAGTGATTCTTTCGAGCACGTTCTCGTAATTGAAAGTTCTACTTATTTATGAGGTTTACAAAAATAATTATTTCTGTCATGAACAGTAACTTTTATAAAAATAGTTTTATAAAAGTATTAATTGTCGTAAACTCGCGAAATTCATAACTCGTTCGTTATTAATTGAAAAATTACGATTCTTATCATTTTGGAATCCTAAAAATATGTATAATTTGTTAAAAATACCAAACTTGCTGTTTGAATAATTTTTATGAAAAGTTTTTATAAAAATTCTTTTACAAATCCGTTTATTTATCGTATAACTTGTTTTTGCCGTAACTTTTTCGTTATTAATCCGTTTGACAAGTTTCTTACCTTTTCGGAATCGTCTTGAGATGTATTGTCTTATAAAAATATAAAATAAATATATTTTTATACACTTTTTGGACAGAATGTTTGATTGACTTTACTAAGTCTATATATAACTTTTAATCACTAGTTTATACTTAAACATTTTCCACTTAAACCAACATGTTAACATACTTATAATCTCATTATTCCATGATATTACCAATCACATATCATATGAAAAAGTGTACAAAATCATAATCACAAGTAAGTTATCCATTTAACATGTTTAAAACCCTAAATGGTGATTTAGTTATATAGAACATGTAAACACATAAAAAAAGATAAAAGTAAAGACATAAAGGTTTATAGGTAACCTTATAGTGATGAATGATGATGAGAAATATAATCTAAACCCTTGTTTAGATTTTTAAACCAAGCTTGCACACCAATAAAACCCTAGGTTTTAAGAAAACCCTAATCTTCCAATATCTTGCTAAACCTTTCTTAATCACCCAACCAAGCTTCCAAACCTTTTTGTATAACCTTAGATATGTTCCTAGATACTTGTATAAGTGGTGAATTTAATTGTATGGATTGACTATAGAAAAAGGGGTGTTTGCCGTGGGTTATTGAAAGAAAAAGAGAGAAAGAGTTGATATTTCTTAAGTGATATGAGTTTGTGTTGTGTTATCTCTTTGCATGCAAGTAATATATAGATAAAAGGTGGTCAAAGAGGTCATAGAAAGTCTCAAGACAAAGGGAGGGTCTTAAGGAGAAATGTTGGTCAAAACAACTAGTCATAGACATAAGGTTTAATGAGTTGTATTTGTATAAGTGCTAGTTGGTTCATTGTATGCTAAATGTCCCCTTAGGACTACTTTGCACCGAAAGTTAGGGGAGGGATGTGGCTAGGTAAGTCTTAGATATTTTGAGGTGATATTCTTGCATTACTTGTAGCTTTAAGTTGTATAGATTAAAATATAAAGGTAAAACTTGAAATGTGTATGCTCTAGTTAGTTTGTTTTATATATAATATGACTAACAATGTTAACATGGGTAAAGTTTTATAAAACTTTAGGTATTGAGTATAAAAATGGGTATTTGTTTAAGCGTAGATTAATTTTGATGCTTCCGGGTATGCCTAAATGTATTTAATTGCGAAACGTAAACGTTTTACGCAACCAATAAAAATAACATATAAAAAGTTGATTATCACTGGAGAAAAGATTCGGATATTTCTTCCGGAATTGGTCTTCATGTTCCCAGGTATACTCAGCTTATTGCCGAGAGTTCCAACGAACTTTGACCAATGGGATTCTTCTTCACTTTAGCTTCTTCACATCTCGCTCTAAGATCTCAATAGGATCTTCAACAAATCGCAAATTTTCATCAATCTCGATCTCATCTAAAGGTACTTGAACATCTGGCTCAGCCAAGCCTTTCTTGAGGTTCAACACATGAAACGTGTCGTGGAAACAGCTTAGCTCCTGGGGTAACTTCAGCCAATAAGCCATCGGTCCAACACGCTCCACGATTTCAAATGGTGCTTGGGTTTGGTTTTTCTTAGCAAGAAGCAAGGCCTCACCAGATCTTTAAGTTCGCAACATCGGTGAACACCGGGGGGTAGAAACTCGTACCACTTTGGAAACAATCATTTTGCTTCGTAATACGAACATTGAGATTTGCTCTCGAAGATGGCAAAGCAATCTCGAGGCTATTTGTCTAAAAAATTACCACCCTGGCGAATTCAATGAATCTTGATCATTAGAGTTCAAAGCATTGTAGAAAGTATCGAGTTGATGTAATTCCGAGAAACCATGATATGGGCATGCACGAAGGTGATCCTTGAATCGGTCCTATGCCTCACTGAAAGACTCATCAAAACGTTGTCAGAAATTTGTGATTTATTTTGAAGGTTTGTTGTTTTGGAGGGAGGGAAAATTTGGTTGATAAACTTTGAAACAAGATCATCCCAAGTAAGAATGATCGAAAGGGGTTCATTTTCGAGCCAAATCCGGTGGCCCCCTCGAGGGAAAAAAAAATGGGAAAAAGCATAAGCTAATCGCCGTATTCAAACGTTGGGAACTTCAACGTAGAAGGTGGATCATGTTGAAAAATCAAATGTGACAGGGGATTCTTCTTTATCAGTCCGCAAAAATGGTTTATTTTGCACAAAGTGAGCAAACAATGTTTAAGCTCAAAGTTGTCCCGTAGTGAATTGCGGGAACAATCGATTGATCCTCGTATCCCTCGGGGGGTGCTGGAGCAATTGCGCCATAGTACGTGATCGGTCCATCGGAACTACGGAGGAACTAGATTTTCAAAGTGTTTCTTCAAGATTAAAAGGTTCAATATTTCGGTGGGACTTGTTTGTTGAGGAGTTACAGGTTTGAGAACGAGTGCGCATGCACTAATTATGAAAAACACAATATTTTTGGTAATCGGAAGTTAAAAGTCCACGGTAGCTCTTTAAATCACGCACAAGAGAGCGGAAGGAATTTGCACGCCGAATCGATTTAAAAGTGTTCTTCCTTTTTGGGCGATGTTCCTTTGATCAAGCCCTCCTTATACCCCCTTATAGTTTGTAATTCAAAGGTGAGCCAATTATAACGATTACAACACGATTTTTTGTTTTGTTGGTTTTTCAATTTTTTTTGTATTGCCAAAACTTTAGAAAGTAGTTTATAAATGAATTATTGTGTTTTTGATAATTAAAAAAGAAATAAAGAAAATATAAATATTTTGTATTGTTGTAATTTTATATATTCACAAAATAACAAAAACTTCACGGAGAAGGTTCTTCAAGCACTAATCTTCAAACGTACACAATAACGTTTCAACAACCTCCCGCAGCGCGCCCAAAAATTGATTCAGATAAAATAACTCCTTTAGTATATCATTATATATATAATATATATATATATATATAGAATATATAATCAATATTAATATATAATAATTAAGAATTATCTCAAACATATCAATGATAGGAATCTGTGAGTTTTTTTTAAAAGATATTGTACTTTTGACAAAATTAAAATCCCTAAAAACCTTCCCGTTCGAGTCCCGACGAGGTGACGAATTTGAAAATCGAGGGAACATTTGTTAAACAATGCTTTAATATCACAAATTTGATTAGGTTTGCTATTTCTATAACTAAAATGCTAAAACAAGTAAAGGCACACTAAAAACGATAAGCAATTAAAGCTAAAACACTAAGGTCCGTGAGTCCCGATACTAGTCTCTGTGGGGTGTCAAAAGCCTGGTCACTTAGCCGCAAGGTTGGGATGTGCCAAGACGAAAGTCGCTACATGGGATGATCTCGCCTTCAAACTCAGTATTCTCGGGTGAAACGCGAAGCATATAATTTTGCATAAAAACCGTTGATCCATGGTTGAAATTCAAAATGGCACAGTTACCTAAATATAATAAAATGTCGGAGTGAAAAGTTCACAAGTTGCAATTATGAGTATTTTGTGGATGTTTTCTGTTTTTTTTTTTTTGTGATTTTTTTTTTGTTTGTATTTTTTATTCTTTTGTTTTTTTGTGTTTGCATCTTAACTGATATTTAACTGTGATTTCGTTTTAAGCTTGGTTTGGAGCAAGTGAAAAGTCGGGGACGATGAATTTATCCTTTTTGGGGCAACGATGAATTTATCCTTTTTGGGGCATTCTCGGATCGAAATGCATCTTGTTCTATGATCCCTAACTGTTATGAAAATAACAAAAGTCAAGTTAGTTAGTTGCTTAAAAAGAAAAGTACAAAAAAATGAGAAAAAGGAAAATTCAAAAAAAAAACGTGTAGGAATAAGAGTATAAAAATGGTTAAAACGGGGCTTCTCTAAACTTTTGATTCTTTAATTCCCCTCGATGAAAACTTAGCTACTTTTTGAAGTAATTAGTCGAGGGGGATTGAGATTCTTAGTTTTCTAAGTGCTTACTTATAGCATTACGTGGGGACAAGCAATATCTTAGTATGGGGGATTTTGGTATGTGTTTAATTACACATACCTTTGACCACTAAAACCGGACTTAAATGACTAAAAACGTACCAAAAATACATTATATTTGTATGTTTTGCATTTGTATTGTGTAGGTAATGGATATCCAAGAAAAGGACAAAAATAGAAGCCAAATCGATAAAACCGATTACAAGAACGGAAAGAGCGTGAAAGAGAGTCAAAATTAAAGCCAAGTTAAAAGGTCAAAGTCAACAAAGTCAACTCAAAGTCAACCTCGGGAAGTAGATTTGGAAAGAGCATCAAAAACCGAACCGGAAGGCCTAATTGCCAAAAGTGGGCCTACCCGTACCCACCTAGTGGGCCCGGGATAGCTCACTTATACTCTTATAACCCCCTGCCCAAACAAAAAGCCCAAACCTATCACCATTATAACTCCCGTCAACACCACTACCCTTTATAACACCCCCGTTAGTCCTTTAAGGACTAACGGTGAAAACCAATTATAAACTCCAGGGACCAAAGTTGTACCTCCAAAGACTAAAGTTGCAATATACTCATATAAATGGAGGGACCATTCTTGCCAATCCACCAAACTTCTCACCCTGCACCAAACACACAAATACCTATTTTTCCCGCTCCCACTTCTATTGTTACTGTTCACCTCCACCCCCAAAGTTATATTTACCCTGAGGTTAAACCCACTTAAACCCACATTCTAGAAGCTTAAATGATGCAATGGATGACGTTTTTGGCTCTGACACGTTGGCAATCCAAGGAAATCATCGGGGAATGATTGCGTGGCAATATCCAAGGGCTATTATTGATTTAAGGAAGCACAAGATGAATAGATAGCCAAGATTATGACTGCTAAATCCCCTCACACAAGAAAACCAAGCAAGGACCTAGATGCTTCCATCCGGCTTATAAATAGAGGGCTTATCCAATTTGTAGAAGAGAGTTTTTTTTAGTCTATTTTTAAGTGTAATTTTCCTTTAAAAGTATTTTGTATTTCCTTTCCTTTGTAAAAGTTTAAAGTTTTTAATGAAAAGCTTGAGGTTTGTGTTTTTAAGATATTGTGTTTGATCATTTTATATAAGTTGTCAAGCCTTGAAAAGCTATGAAGCAGCTTGTAGATCTTACCTAAAAGCTTCACTAAGCTCTTTGTCTCTTGAATCAAAACTTATTTTACAGTTTAATCTCTTTTATTTCCTGTTGTAATCATAAAAATCAAAAAAAATACTAAAAAGAACCACCTCTTAAAATACCATAGCTTTTGGATGATAAGCTAGCCTTGGAAGAGCTTATAGACCACACTAGCTTGTCTTTTTGACAAGCTAGAGCTTGTAGATTTAATTATTTGCCCTGTTTTGAGTAAGGGTGCTTGTAAGTCTTCAATTTCATTTTTTAGCTTATTTACTATTCAAGTGCTTATTTCTGCTTATTTTCTGCTTATATATGCTTATTTATGTTTGCTTATGTTAGTTAATGCTTATTATGCTTAGGTTTTAGTTTAAAAAATCTTGTGTGCAAGTTTTCTTATATTCTGTCTTAAAATAGCTCATAAAATAGCATAATCTAATCTAGCTTATCTGAGTGCTTATCTGCTGTTTAAACTTGCTTATTATTGTCTTTTTAGCTTATATCTTATCTGGTCTTAAAGTTTTGTTCATTAAAAATCAAGTAATCAAGTTAAAATAGGCAAAACTATTTTTAAAGGGGTGTTTAGTTTAACTGCTTAAATGGGTCAAAGTGGGTTAAAATTGCAATTTGACACTTAAGTCAGTTTAGCTTAGCTTAAATTAGTCCTAAGATTTAGTTTGTTAAAAAATTTAAGTAGTAAAACTCATTTTTAAGGATTTGAGGAGTTGTGGTTTGAAACTGTTAAGTTATAGCTTATTCTAGTTGCTTATTTGATTGTGCTTTGCTTATTGTTGCTTTTGTGAAGTTTTTGTGTTTATTCATGTGTTAAAACAAATTAGTATCATAGCTCTAAGGCCTGCAAGTTTGGTTTGTGTTTTATCATTTCTGTCAAAAATATTGCTAAGTGTTGATAAAAAGAAGAAAATGCTTTTTCATTTGCTTTTTATGGCTTATCCTTTATTTCAAAATATGTTTTGATTGTTGCTACATGTTCTTTGAGTTCCATATTTAATCTGTTTGAAGGTTAAAATTCCATAAGGATCTGTTTGTGGGCTTATTTTTAAGCTCAAAAGTAGTGGTTTGTTAAGACTGAAAAAAGTTTTCTAAGTGTTGAAAAATGAACAAACAGCTTTTTCATTAAGCTTTTTAAGGGCTTATTTGTCTTTCAAACTCCTTTTTGATTAATGATTATTGTAGCTTATTGTTAGAGCTTTTCAGAGGTATAACTCATTAAGCCATAAGGATCCATCTTTGAGCTTATTTTTAAGCTCAAAAGTGACCCTTTGCTGTTTTGCTTGTTGTTTTTGGAAATTTTGCTTATTTGCCTTATCTGAGTTTATTTGCTTATTTCTTTTGCTTATTTAGGTTTAGTGTTGCTCATTAGGATAGTTTAAGTTCAATTTAGCTTATTTGTGCTTATCTGCTTATTTTCCTAGCTTATTTATGTTTAGCATTGCTTATTAGGTTTAGTGTTAAGCTTGTCTTAGCTTATTTGCCCTTTTCATTTGCTTTTTAGTGCTTAAATTGCCCAAATAGTTAGCATTCTAAGCTTCTAAGAGTAAAAAGCATTTCTGTCTTATTTAGCTTATTTATGTGCTTAATTTAGGTTTAATAAAAAAGTTATTTTGCAAAAGTTGCTTATTTTTAAGTGTTTTAAAAAGTTGTAAAAAAAGGGCAAAGATAAAAACACTTGGGATAGTGGGAAACCCCGGGTGAGCAAGACTCGAACCCGGGACCTCTACCACCCTCACCAAGCGTTTTAACCCCCACACACTCAACCATTGTGCTACAATAGCTCATCCGGTATATCTTTGCATAATCTATTATTTATATACGTTTTAGGCTTTTAGTATAATAAGCTGTTTTAGCTTATTTCACAGCTTATTCGATAAGCTGTGTTTCCAAGCTTATTTTTCCTAGATTCCTTATTGTTCAAGCTATTTTTTGTAATTTTTTTAGGATTTTTATAAATAGTTTAGTATTTTTAAACATTTAATTTTGTTAAAATCATTTTTAATTCATAAAAAATTATAAAAAAGTCAAAAAAATATAATTCTTTTTTAGAAAATTTTATTTTAACATTTAGAACCTAGGAAAAATAGATTTGCTTTCGTAGGGTTTAAATTGCAAAATTTCGATTTTTAAAGAACGGGATTGAATCCCGTTCACGTTTTTAGAGTTTTTAAGCCCTAAACACTTTCGTTTTTAGTCAAGTTTTCTTTGTTATAGCTTTTTAGTCAATTAAGTCTTTCAAAAACCAAAAGATCATTTTAGGCTTAATTTTGATAATTTAGGGTTTTTAGGTCCTGTTTTGGATTCCCAATTTGCATTTTAGTTAAAATTTACTTTCCCGTATTGATTTCTTGTAGTTAGGTTTAATTGTTCCTTAATTTACTCACTTTTAGGATTTTAACAAATCATCTTCGAACCAATTCAAATCATTGTCCAAATAACAAACGTGGTCTTATGATGGTCACACCGATCATATAACTATCTCACACCCTTACCATGCACTTACCTTTAGTGCAGGATACCCCTAGTATAACCCTCCGAGCCTATCCTTTCACGGTATGAAAAGATCATTGTCACCCTTTAAACTCATCGTTACTCCCAAAAGCATTATATTTATCTTACACTACAACCCCCAACAGCCTTTAAAAGACTCTTAGATAGTAATGAATAAATGCTTGTGCGCCTAGCGTGGAGGTTGATCATTTACCAAGCATGTGTTAATTTATACGCAATGACAGGTAATGATGTGATTTTTTCGTTTCCCATATGTTATAAATTTATTATACAACCGAGTGAAAGAGAGAATCCCAAACACTTATGTGAGGTGCTAGTATATACTTTCCGTGCTTTTAATTACGAGGTCTAGAAGGTTTGTGTTGTAGAATATGTTTAAAGAGTAGGTAAAATGACCCCTTATATTGATTAGGTCTAGGTAAAAAGCCTACTTGCTTGAGACAAGAAATCCCAAGTGTAGGGTATTTGAATAAGGTGTCATTTATACACTTTTTGGGTCCGTTTAACCCCCAAAACGTGCATTATAGCCCAAAATAGTACTTTAATTGTTTCTTTTCAGGCATTTCTCATTTGGGAAGGCATTTGGAAAGAATTAACAAACAACGTGACTTGGCCTCGTTGGAGAAGAAACGGACAAGACTACAGACCTACACCAACATTGCTCAATAATTTCTCTACAGTAAGCTGGAGGACGGCGTCACAGATAACAACGTACGCCGTTTTCCCCCCCCCACCAACCAACGAAGATCAAGACGGGGAAGCTCACAAGATTCCACAACGGTGTCAGAGCATATGACCCAGCCCATTATCTAGAATATTCTCTTTCATGACGGCGTCACGATTAAAACGCGACGCCGTCATAGCGTTTTTCCTATATATACAAACCCGAATTTAGGGTTTTGAGTGTGTAACTTTAGAATAAAAAGAGGGAACGAACCCTAGTTCATTTAGTAGCTATTAGGGACGATTTAAGGGCCTAAAAACCCTATTGTACTTCCTCCAACTCATATTTTAATCAAGTAAGGTTTACTTAATCATTCAATATGTCTATGTATTGTTTGATTCATCTATGTTCTTGCTTTATCTTTAACATGCTTGGCTAAACTTCCTATTGTGTTTATTTATGATTGTATGAAACCTAGAATGTAGATCTTAGTGGTGTTGCTTCTTGTGATGGATGTGCATGTTAGGCTTTAGAAAACCAGCTTTTGTCTGTATCGTTGTTGATATCTCTAGGGAAACATGATTGTGTAGAAAGGATACCATCGGGTAACAATCTTAATACTACCTTGCCCCCTAATATGGTTGATACACTTTTAATATATTTTACATGCACTTAGTGTACTCCTAGGGGCCATGTAATAGTCTTCATACTACGTTACGTATGCGTTGCTCTAGCGTAAAAAAACTAAGTAGACGGCGGGTTCGTGTAATTCGTTCATGACTTAGGAGATAATTACATAGATCATCACAAGGTGACAAGGCAACAACACTAGAGAACAACTTGGGAGTAATACATGATTAAATAAACACAGTCTTTTATTATTTTGTTATCACCAGTAGCGTAGTTTATATTTAGTTTAATAGCTAAAACCAATCAATCTCTCCCATTATATAATTTACGTGGTTTCCTTAAAATACAAAAATACAAAAAAATAATCTTCTCTCAACCTTAGAATTTCTATTAAGACCTTAGATCAAGCCTTCCCAACCTATTCCCCGAGTGAACGATAACAACCCCCCGAGTCTTGCATATACTACTACTACAATGATTAGGTGCTCTGCCTAGGAGTTGTAAAACTTCGTGTAGAAGTCCTACGATGACCGCATCAATTGTGCAAGCATTAGGAACCGATTTAGCAATTCAACAAAGGCAAATTATACACGTTTTCAGTCATTTCAGGGTTTTCGGTTTCGAGTGACGGTTTATTACGGGACTTATAACCTATACCATTCTGATCGTGATCCTTTTTCTATCAACGTAGTATAGTTACTTTTCACCGACGATAACCGCTCCACTCCGCGAGGTCAAAAAATACAACCGTACCCTAATTTATAAATTCAAACATAGAAGACGAACTTTTTGGTGGGAAATTTTATATTAATTAAACTAATTTGGTATTTGGCACATGCAGTCCCTGCAAGATTACTACAAATTCACCATTAGTCCTTGTTGCTAATTACCCCTCTTTGTTGAAACTTCTTTTCACCGTTGGTCCTTACCACCTATAATTCAACCGTTAGCCCTCCAAAGTGAACCAAATTTCGCCGTTAGTCCTTTTAAGCTCAACAATCGTTAACAAAAGTTCAAGTTCTTCAATTACAACAACAAGTTCAACAACAATTAATCATTGTTTCATGGTTTCTTCTTGATTTTGTAAAATCTCGCGAAAGATTTAATTCTTTTCTCGGTTTAAATCTAAGACTTGTAAAATCCCGTGAACGTTAATTGGTTTCAATCCACAACAACAATCACTTTACCTACTTAAGATCCTTGTTTATCATTTCACATCACTTTTGCAATGTCGACTCAACAAGACATTTATGCAGTCGGTTCCGAAAACCGCCCTCCTATGCTTAACAAAGAGAACTATGTTCCATGGTCATCATGTCTTCTCAAGTATGCTAAGCGTAGACCAAATGGAAAGTTAATTTATAATTCCATTATGAATGGTCCATATGTCAGATGAATGATTCCTGAACCAGGTGATGCAGACCATAAAGTTCCTGTTAATGAAACCCTTCATGAGCAGACAGACGATGAACTCACCGAGAAGGAGCTTAAACAGATTGAAGCTGATGATCAAGCCATTCAGACTAATCTTCTTGGTCTTCCTGAAGACATCTATGCTACAGTTGATAGTTGTGAAACTGCTCAGGAAATCTGGTTACGTGTTCAACAAATGATGAAAGGTTTCGATATTGGAATTCAAGAGAAGAAGGCTAAGTTGTTTAATAAATGGGAAAGGTTTACTTACATTGATGGGGAATCAACTGAGTCTAACTATCATCGTTTCTCAAAGTTGATGAATGGAATATTCAAAGAGAAAATAAAACTTTTCCAGAAAAGATTGCAGTAATCATTAAGTTCCTAAACAACTTACAACCAGAATGGAGTCCAACATGTGTACCAATTGTTCATCAACAAGGACTTGCTACTGCAAATTACACTCTAGTTGTATGATTTCTTGGAAGTACAATCAAAAGGAAGTAGATGATCTAAGAGCTGAACGACTTGCAAAAACACATGATCCTTTAGCACTCATGGCAAATTCCAATAATCCTTTTAATTATCCAGTGTTTCACCAAGATCAACCATCATCAAGTACCTACATGCAACAACCACTTCCCAACAACAATAACTATATCATTCAATTAGAACTACATGCAACAACTAATGCCAAATCCCGAAGACATTACAGATGCTACAACCGCAATAAACATGACACTTATTCTAATGGCTAAGGCATTCAAACTAAACTACTCAACACCAACCATCAACAACCAACAACCAGATAATTTCATCAAACCTTCGTAATAGGCAGATTGCTCAACCGGGTATGAATATGGGTCAAGACAGACATATGCAGATGGTTGGAGGCTATGGCGGGAATCAGTTTAGACAGTATGCTGGGCAGGATGTTGGGAATCAGAAATAGGTTATAGAATGCAGTAACAAATGTCGGGAAATTAGGTTTGTTCAGAATGCATTCAGAACCGGTGTTCAGAATGTTGGAAATCAAAATGGGCTAATTGTTAGTTCCGGATATGCTAATTTAATCCAAGAATGGGAATTTAATAATAGTTTATAGCAGCACCGGGCTAGTAATGCGATTGGAATAATTTTAAATCAGATAGAGTGTTACATCTACAGAGGAGTGGGTCATCTTGTTAGGAATTGCACAGTAAGGCCAAGGAAAAGAGATGTTGCTTATCTTCAGACTCAATTATTGATTGCTCAAAAGGAAGAAGTAAGGATCCAACTCCAAGTTGAGGAATTTGATTTAAAAGGCTGTGCAGTGCTCTTATGAGATTAAGAAGTCAATGCAAATTGTATTTTGATGGCTAATTTGCAGCAAGCATCGACATCGGATACTCAGATTGACAAAGCTCCCGTCTATGACTCAGACGGATCAGCTGAGGTACACGACTATGATAATTGCTATGATAATTAAGATATTTAATATGTTTACTCAAGAGGATATATACTAAGCTACTCGAGGCCTATTCCTGAAACCACACCAAGTACAACAAAATTATAGTATTGTTATTTTCTAGGTTTCTAGTGTGGAACGACGAAGATTATGGAAATGTAGATCAACATCCTGTGACTGTTGTAGGAAACACAAGCCTTATTATGAATCATTATATAATAATTTTGCGAATTGAAGTATGAAAAGTCAACTTGTCAATGCGCAAAATAAAGAAACAAATGCTGATTTGACCACTGAGCTGCAGAGTATAAAAAAGTGTTTAGAAATTAGTCAAGAAATATATGACAAACTTAAAAGATGTTATCAAAAGTCTGTTTATCAAGAACAATGTCTCACAAAAAAAGATAAATGCAATTCACTTAAGTTCTGGTAAACAAATAACGACTTTGAATGAGGAAATTTCAAATTTAAATAAACAGCTTTTCATATAAGAAAAATCCAAATTGTTTTCTTCTCTTCTTGAAGAAAAGAAAAAGTTGAAGTCTGATTTCAAAATACGCGAAGACGAGCTTCTTGATAAACAAATTCAACTTGGGAATAATTTAAACGAATTAGATAATATTTTGGTTAAAACGGGTCAATCGATTCAAACGATGCACATGCTTTCACCTAAGCCAGACTCGTTTTATCACACCGAACAAAAAATGGCTTTGGGTTATCAAAATCCTTTTTATCTCAAACAAGCTCAGCAGAAACAACAGAGTTTGTATAATGGCAAAGTTCTATTAGAAAAGCATGATCCTCTTGTTGTGTATGATTCGGAGGAGACACTATAACTTGCTCAAAAGAGTCGCTTAAAAATGAAACAATTAAACAAATAAATAAAACCGGCAAATTATACAAAGATTAAAATCATAAATTGCATCCTCATTGGGGGGTTTTGTTTTCTCAACTGCCAAGTCAATTGAAGAGTATTTTTTCAAATACTTCCAATAACGGCCAATGTTTCTAAAACCAATTTCAAATTAACCAAAATGAAGCTTTTCGGATGATACTACACCAAGTGTTGCATGAAAATTTCTAAATGAGGTAAAAAGCACCAATGTAACTCTTCAACGTGTTGTCAAACAAAAAATGACTTTTGATATACACAATTGGTCCTATTCTGTTCACCAAGAGATTCACAAAATTGTAAAGGATGAAATTTTCCCTATCGTCAACCAAGTTGATGCTAGATTGCAAAATTTTGAAATATAATTTTTGAAAGAAGCAGCCAAATTTGTTGAGACTTCAAATCTCTTGCAAAAGAAGCTGATGAATCTCTTGCCAAACACAAGGCTTTGGAATTAGAAATCGAGCGTCTCTTGAGAGAAGTTGTCAGTCAAGATATTATGTCTATTGTGCAAAGTAATTATGTGATAGATACATCAAATCTCCAAACTGAGCTTGACCATACGAAAGAACGATTTGAAAATTATATCATTAAAAAGGAGAATGAATATGCTAAACTTTGGAATGATTGGTACAAAAAGTGTGAAGAATGCAAATATAACATAATTTCGTACGATAAAGCTTATAATGACATGCAACAAAAGATCGAACGGTTGCAAGCTCAGTTGGGAGATAAAAAGGGTAAAAGTAAGGATACTCCAAGTGTATCAAATACCCTTGATCCTTTGCATCAGAAACTAAAAAATGAGAACGTAGAATTAGAGTTTCAGGTTTGAAATTATGAAAAAGAAAATGATCATCTTAAGACCACATACAAAAACCTGTTTGACTCTATCTCAGTGACACGGGATTAAACCAAAACAATAATTGACTCGTTGCAAGATAAATTACATGACACGATCTATGAAAATGATAATTTAAGAGCTTAATTATTTGATAAGGTTTCTGAACAAAAGGACACAACCAAAGGTACGAGTGTGAATACTCAGTTTTGTAAGCAATCAATTTTGGGAAAACCACCTTCTTCTTCTAAACCAAAACTCTATGTTGTAACTCCTTTTCTAAAATCTAAGGGTCTTCCCAAGATCGATGAGACACATGCTTTGTCAAAACCAATCACTTCAAACTCGGTACCCATTCTACAAGAATCAAAAGTTGTGAAAAATGATAATGTGATTGCCTCAGGAATGTTTAGGATTAATCAAATTAAGCTTTCTAGGGAAGAAAAGTATGTACCTAAAAAAGCTATAGCAAGCGTTAGGACAAATCCGATTATTGTTTCACAACCTCATGTCATCACTAAAAAAGATGTTAATTCTGACTCAAATGGTTTATCTTCTATAGGAATAGACAACACTGCTAAGACCAGAAGGCCACAACCTAAGAGCAATACAAAGAATGATAGGGTCCCCTCTGCGTCTAAGAGTAGTTGCAGCAAGAATAAAGAAGTTGAAGTAGAAGAACACCCTAGGAATTTACTGCTTTCTAAAAATAAGAAACATATGTCATCTGAATGTAATAACATTAAGCTTGCTATTTGGAATGATAAATTTAAAGTTGTTTGTGCTATGTGTAAGCAATGTTTAATTACTGCTAATCATGATGTATGTGTGCTTAATTATGTGAATGACATGAATTATCGTGGTAAGAAACAAAAGGCAAATGTTTCAAACACTGAAAAAAAAAAACAAAAGCCAAAGGTTATGAAGCCTAAGAAAGTAGGGTTAAACGAAAGACTTGCTTCACCTAAGCCTAGTAAACCTAGATCTTGCCTTAGGTGGTCACCAACTAGAAGACTTTTTGACCAAAAAGGAAAAATAATCGCATCCAGTGAATATGAGAGTCAATCTGATTGCTCTAATGGTGATAATGCATTTACCTCTAACCCTCCATAACCTACAATCAAACGGTTTCTAAATTCCACTTCTTTTCTTGGCAGGCTATCTAAATTTGTTTATGGTGCGTCGACTCGGGTTGTTCCAAGCATATGACCGGGAATCTAAAGATTCTCATCAATTTCGTCTGGAAGTTTTGGGAACTATTCGCTTTGGAAATGATCATGTTGCTGCAATTCTAGGATTCGGTGATCTTCAATGGGGAAATATTTTAATCACCAGAGTTTATTTCATTGAGGGCTTAGGGCATAACCTGTTCTTGATTGGGCAGTTTTGTGATTCAGATTTATAGGTCGCTTTCAGAAGAAACACATGTTTTGTCAAAAACTTAGAAGGAGTTGATTTGTTAAAAGGAAATCGCACAACTAACCTTTACACCATCAATCTTCATGAAATGGCCTTTGCTTCTCCAATTTGCCTCATGGCTCGTGCTATTTCTACCAAGTCATGGTTATGGCATCAACGTTTATCCCACCTCAATTTTGACACCATAAATAACATTGCCAAAAATGATCTTGTCACTAGTCTTCCAAAATTCAAATATCATAAAGAATATCTTTGTCCCTTATGTGATCAAGGAAAAAGCAAAAGGGCACCTCACCCACCCAAACCAGTTCCAAATTCTAAGCAGAGGTTACACCTTCTTCATATGGATTTGTGTGGTCCAATGAGAATTGCAATCATAAATAGAAAGCGGTATGTTTTGGTGATTGTGGACGATTACTCTCGTTACACTTGGGTACACTTTCTCAGATTAAAAGATGAAGCACCATAAGTGATTAAAACCTACCTGAAGAGAATCAGTGTCCTTCTTCAATCTCCTGTCATCATCATAAGAACCGACAACGGCACCAAATTCAAAAATCAAATCCTTAAAGAATACTTTGATGGTGTTGGCATCTCTCACCAAGCGTCTTCTGTCAGAACACCTCAACAAAATGGAGTAGTGGAACGAAGAAATCAGACGTTAGTAGAGGCTACTACAACAATGTTGATTTTCTCTCATGTGTAACCTTTGCCCTTTTTGTGTTCTGAATATTTCATTTATAGTCCTTTGACTTTTGTTAGTTTATTTAGTTTTTTGTACCGTGTTGACGGTGGTAATTTTATGAGAATTATGGTGAATTATGGTTTATTGTGATTAATAATCCCTTTTGGAATGTATTATTGTGTTATTTGTATTCCGGGTGGTTTGACCCGTGAATTTTGAGAAATGCCGAAAAACGAGTCTGACACGTCCGTTAATGTTCAAATGAGTTTTGAAAGGGTTTAAAGTGAAAATATATCGTGTGAATACTCTAGGTTAATGGAAAAGTATTTTTAAGGTGAATAAAAATACTAATTAACTTTGGGGTAAATTTTACGGTTGAGTTTTACGAGCTTTTAAGTGATCCTGACACGAAAAGAAAGACCCTAGGCCTCATTGGATGCCATAGCCGGTCATGGGTGATTAAGGGGACAAGGTGGCTTAATTTTAGCTAATGTGTCCCAAGGGTGTACAAATATATTCTTCCACTAGAAACCTTTTTCATTCATTATCTATTTTCAAAAAAAACACACATAAATGTGTGTGTGTGTGTGTGTGTGTGTGTGTGCTTGCTATGTCCGCCACCTACCAACAACAATCCACCATAAAAATTCCAACTTTGATCGAGAACGTGATATTCCGGGTTGATACGAGTATTTGGTTTTTTTTTGGGTTTTATCATTTAAAACAACGTTGGGTTGTCCGATTCGTGTCGAAATATACATTTTTGAAGATTTTCTTGTAAGTTTTTAAATTTAAATTTCGTTTGCCCTTTTGGGTTTGTTTTAATGCATAGATGTTAGTTGTACAGGTTGATCATTGTAAAAATCGATTTTTAGAAACGAAACGGATGATTAAAGGGGTGTTTGGTTCGTGTAACATAAAAAAAGAAAGAACATGGATTTGGTAGTTTTGATATTGTGGTCGTGATGGTTGAATAATATATATTGCTAGATAGTTTATTTTTTATAGTAGCTTGTATAGCTTATTCAGGCTTATTTTTAAGCTATTTCTTGGCTTATTTTGGGCTTATATGCCACGAAAACTTTCCAAATTCACTAGGAAAGTGATTTTGATTATTTTTGTATTTTGGCGTATGTTGCGGACTATTTTTGAGGCTTATGATAGTAACCAAATGTGATACGTAGCTTATTAGCTTATTTTAAAGCTTAATATACGTATTTTTGAGTTATTTGACTCACAGCCCAATAAGTCTATTTAAGTCGTGGCTTAATGGGAGGGATTATTGTGGTCCGGATTATTTTTCTACATATAAGTATATACTTATATATGTAAATGGACATTGATTTTGGACTTGGATCATATTTTGGACTTATAAATGTCTTAATGGACTCTTGTTGGGCCTTAAAGCCCAATAAGCGATATTTAGTCGTTATGAGAGTTTTGATGGACTTTTGAAAGTGAAAATGTGTTTATGAAGTGATATGGAACGATATTTTGGTAAAAACGTTTTAGTAAACGTTTAAAGATTGAGAAATTGATATTTTTGTCGAAAAGTTCGATTATGAAAAAGTGTTAAAAATAAAGTTTTAAACCTTGGGAAAGTTGTTTGAGGCGTAGGGTCATGTCAAAGTTCGTAAATCGTTTATACTTAGGAATTTTTTCCTATTAAACATGAATTTTGATTTTTAAATAATAAAATATTATTTCATTATTTCATTTATTTAGTAAATTCACTAAAAGATAAAAAATATAATTTTTCTCGAAATTCTTAATGTGTTAAAGTATGTAGTAACGTTTCAATTTTTAACCGTATTATGAATATTTTGAAGTGAGAAGGTTATCGATAGACTTGTCGAGATTTATTTATAAATATTAATTATTAGATTTATTAGAAAAACCGGTTTTTTTAAAACCGGTTTTCTAATAACCGAAAACCGGTTTTAACCGATTTATTTGCATCTCTAATCTAGCCCACTATCCTATCTAGCACAGTTAATTATATTGATGTGAGTTATTTTGCATACTGATTTCTCCTTACATACTAAGGAATAAATCTTGACCATCCATTTTATTAGATTAAAAAGACATGATTTAAAATTAAAAAAAAATATGGAGGGATCAAAAATATAAATTTACTAAAACTCACACTACCACTCCCTCATTATTTGTAGTGTTGGCAAATCTTGCCCAAATTGCAATTAATTGATTTTTTTGACATTTTGTACGTATTTTTACGTTTCTTTACGTTTTTACGTTCTTATACGTTTTTATACGTTTTCGTCTGTTTTTTTACGTTTTCGGCCGTTTTTTACGTTTTCGTCCGTTTTTTAACGTTTTCGTCAGTTATTTTACGTTTTCGTCTGTTTTTTTACGTTTTCGTCTTTTTTTACGTTTCCTCCGTTATTTTACGTTTTCGTCAGTTATTTCACGTTTTCGTCTTTTTTATACGTTTCATCCGTTTTTTTACGTTTTCGTCAGTTTTTTACGTTTTCGTCAGTTTTTTTACGTTTCGTTCGTTTTTTTACGTTTTCGTCAGTTTTTTACGTGTTCGTCTAATTTTTTACATTTTCGTCCGTTTTTTTATGTTTTCGTCTGTTTTTTTACGTTTTCGGCTGTTTTTTACGTTTTCGTTTGTTTTTTACGTTTTCGTCCATTTTTTTACATTTTCGTCCGTTTTTTAACGTTTTCGTCAGTTATTTTACGTTTTCGTCTGTTTTTTTACGTTTTCGTTCGTTTTTTTACGTTTTCGTCAGTTATTTTACGTTTTCGTCTGTTTTTTTACGTTTTCGTCTGTTTTTTTACGTTTCATCCGTTATTTTACGTCTTCGTCAGTTTTTTTACGTTTTCGTCCGTTTTTTTAACGTTTTCGTCAGTTATTTCACGTTTTCGTCTTTTTTACGTTTCATCCGTTTTTTTTACGTTTTTGTCAGTTTTTTTACGTTTCGTCCGTTTTTTTACGTTTTCGTCAGTTTTTTACGTTTTCATCAGTTTTTTACGTGTTCGTCTAATTTTTTACATTTTCGTCCGTTTTTTATGTTTTCGTCTGTTTTTTACGTTTTCGTCTGTTTTTTACGTTTTCGCCTTTTTTTTACGTTTTCGTTTGTTTTTTACGTTTTCGTCTTTTTTTATACGTTTCATCCGTTTTTTACGTTTTCGTTAGTTTTTTTACGTTTCATTCATTTTTTACGTTTTCGTCAGTTTTTTACGTGTTCGTCTAATTTTTTACATTTTCGTCTGTTTTTTTACGTTTTCGTCTGTTTTTTTTACGTTTTCGTTTGTTTTTTTACGTTTTCGTCCATTTTTTTACATTTTCGTCCGTTTTTAACGTTTTCGTCAGTTATTTTACGTTTTCGTCTGTTTTTTTACGTTTTCGTTCGTTTTTTTACGTTTTCGTCAGTTATTTTACGTTTTCGTCTGTTTTTTTACGTTTTCGTCTGTTTTTTTACGTTTCATCCGTTATTTTACGTCTTCGTCAGTTTTTTTACGTTTTCGTCCGTTTTTTTAACGTTTTCGTCAGTTATTTCACGTTTTCGTCTTTTTTTTACGTTTCATCCGTTTTTTTACGTTTTTGTCAGTTTTTTTACGTTTCGTCCGTTTTTTTACGTTTTCGTCAGTTTTTTACGTTTTCATCAGTTTTTTACGTGTTCGTCTAATTTTTTACATTTTCGTCCGTTTTTTATGTTTTCGTCTGTTTTTTACGTTTTCGCCTTTTTTTACGTTTTCGTTTGTTTTTTTACGTTTTCGTCCATTTTTTTACGTTTTCGTCCGTTTTTAACGTTTTCGTCAGTTATTTTACGTTTTTGTCTTTTTTTACGTTTTCGTCCGTTTTTTTACGTTTTCGTCTTTTTTTCATTTTTCATCTTTTTTTATGTTTCCTCCGTTTTTTACGTTTTTGTCTGTTTTTTACGTTTTTTTGACATTTTCTTACGTTTTCGCACGTTTTTTTACATTTTCATACGTTTTCGTCCGATTTCGCACGTTTTCGTCCGATTTCGCACGTTTTCGTCCGTTTTCGCACGTTTTCTTACGTTTTCGCACGTTTTCTTACGTTTTCGCACGCTTTCGTCCGCATTCGCTCATTTTCGTAGGCTTTCCCGCGTTTTCGTCAGCTTTCCCGCGTTTTCGTCAGCTCTCGCGCGTTTTCGTCAGCTCACGCGCGTTTTCGCCAGCTCTCGCGCGTTTTCGCCAACTCTCGCGCGTTTATGCCAGCTCTCGCGCGTTTTCGCAAGCTCTCGCGCGTTTTCGTCAGCTTTCGCGCGTTTTCGTCAGCTTTCGCACGCTATCCCGTTTTCGTACGCTTTCGCCCGATTTCCCACGCTTTCGCCCTTTTCGCACGCTTTCGTCTACTTTCGCACGTTTTCTTACGATTTCGCATGTTTTCGTCTGTTTTTGTACGTTTTCGTCTGTTCTCGCACGTTTTCACACGTTTTCATTCGTTTTCGCACGTTTTCTTTTGTTTTCGCACGTTCTCGTCCGTTTTCATATGTTTTCGTCCGTTTTCGGTCGTTTTCAGACGTATCCATCCGTTTTCATATGTTTCAGTCTGTTTTCTTACGTTTTCGTCGGTTTTTGTCCGTTTTCGCACATTTTTGTCTATTTTCGTCCGTTTTCGCACGTTTTTGTCCGTTTTCAGATGGTTTCTTCCGTTTCATACGTTATCTATCACTGATATTATGCCAAAAACCTTAAAACCCTAACCATTAAACCCTAACCACTAAACCCTATACCAAAAACCCTAAACCACTAGGTATAATATCTCAAGTGGTATATACATAAACCTTAAAATCTATAACAAAAACTCTAAACACCTAACCACTAAACCATATACCAAAACCCTAAACCCCTAACTACTAGGTATAATATCACAAGTGATATATACATAAACTTTAAAATCTATACCAAAAACCCTAAACCTCTAAATACTAAACCTTATACTAAAAATCCTAAACCCCTAACCACTAAGTATAATATCACAAATGATATATACATAAACTTTAAAATATATGCGAAAAACTCTAAACCCCTAACCACTAAACCTATACCAAAAACGCTAAACCACTAACTACTAGGTATAATATCACAAGTGATATATACATAAACTTTAAAATATATACCAAAAACCCTAGACCTTATACCAAAAACCCTAAACCTCTAACCACTAGGTATAATATCACAAGTGATATATACATAAACTTTAAAATATATGCCAAAAACTCTAAACCCTTAACCACTAAACCTATAGCAAAAACCTTAAACCACTAACTACAAGGTATAATATCACAAATGATATATACAGAAACTTTAGAATATATACCAAAAACCCTAAACCCCTAAATGCTAGGTATAATATCACAAGTGGTATATACATAAACTTTAAAATATATACCAAAAACACTAAACCCCTGACGACTACCCTATACCAAAAACCTAAACCTCTAACCACTAGGTGTAATATCACAAGTGATATATATACATAAACTTTAAAATTTATACCCTAAACCTTAAACCCCTAACCACTAAATTATATACCAAAACCCTAAACCTCTAACCACTAAACCCTGTGCCAAAAACCTTCAACCCTCCTCCCTAACCACTAATCCTTATATACATAAACTTTAAAACATATACCAAAAACCCTAAACCCCTAACCACCAAACCTTATACCAAAAACCCTAAATCCATAAACACTAGGTATAATATCACAAGTAGTATATACATAAACTTTAAAATCTATACCAAAAACACTAAACCCCTGACGACTACCCTATACCAAAAACCTAAACCTCTAACCACTAGGTGTAATATCACAAGTGATATATATACATAAACTTTAAAATTTATACCCTAAACCTTAAACCCCTAACCACTAAACTATATACCAAAACCCCTAAAACCCTAACCACTAAAACCTATACCAATACCTTTATAAACTAAGATTCACTCGTAGCTTAACAATTATTACCCCTGACATTGTAGTATCACCGGTGATAAATAAATATATAATAAAATCTCATGTGATAAAGTAATATAATGTGACATTAGTTATGGTATTTCACATATAATTAATATCACATGTGATAAAGCAATATAATGTGACACTAATTGTGATTATTTTTGAAAATCTTAACATGTAATCAATGTTATTTATCACTTGTGATATTATACTGTTAGTAGGATTAAAAGGGTTAAAACATAGTTTTTATAGTGTTTTAATTTAATTTTCACAAATTATGTTTGATATATGGTTAGAATGGTAAAGATGTTTATTTTTATGTCAAACATGATCAATCATTTAATGTTTTACACAAATACTTATGCTCATTTCATGACATCATGTTGAGTGTTCGAACGTACAAATATGTTATATCACATGTGATACTTCAAGCGGGTTTGATGATAAAAAATAAAATTCTTCGATATTCATCAACTTCTATAAATAAACTATTTTGATTTGGAGGTCCAAAAATTATGTATGATAAATGGTTAGAAAGCTAAGGATATGTACTTTTAAATGCCAAAAACGATGAATCAGTTGGAGTTCCACACAAATATTTATACCCGTTTTACGAAAGCATGTGAAGTGTTTTAACTTACAGATTAGTGTAATATTACAAGTGATATATCAAACAAAATACTGCATGAGAAAATACAAAAAAAACAAAAAAAAAAGTTTGTCGAAAATATATGAAAGTGCCACTCTATTTAAAGATAATTAAATTCTCGTCACGATGGTGTAATTTATAAATCTTAACGTTTTACGGTTTTTGCGGTATGTGATTTTTAAAAATAAGGGTGAAAGTGTGTTTTAATTAAAAAACACAAAGGTAAGAAGGGGTTGTGGAACTTTTTAAGGTTTAATCTTATCCATTAAATAAAGTTAAATCTTAGATTAATCATCACCATTAGATCAAACTCAAATGGATGGTGGAGATTTGTCCCTTGGTATGTGAGGAGAAACTGATATGCAAATTAACTTTTCTCCCGTTTCATTTGTGTGTTAGTTTCAATCCTTCCTTAATTAAAATTCAGTTTTTAAGTTTTCAGTTTTTAAGCATTTGGGGCAAAATGTTTTATATGTAATATAGATATAGATTTAAAAATTAAAATAAATCATCATTTATACAGAAATAAAATTAGCTAAGAAATTTTATATTATTATTTTTTAGAAATAAAATTAGGTAGAGGTAAAAAACTTAAAAAATCAGGTAAGAATTTTTTATATTATTATTTTTTTAGAAATAAAATTAGATAGATATAAAAAATTTGCCCATAATATGGAATGAGTCACAGTTGTGGAACTTCTAAGAAAGAATCTAAATCTTCCTTAGAAATTAACCAACTGCAATTCTTTCATCACTATAAGGAACTTACATAAAATTGCACGATCTTGATTATAAAGTAATTTAAAGTGTGTTCATTCATCAATGTGGGACA